>VMBQ01002558.1:151045-162709 GCA_007657795.1 Dreissena rostriformis | reverse complement strand
AATACATGCCAAAATCTAGTGGACAGTCCCTTTAAGCTTACCTGGCTTTATTTGTATTTTTTTCTGATCATTTACTTATTTCTGTTTTGAAACCAGCATTGACCATACAATGATAAACAAGGTTGTGACAACCTAGTTTCCAAAACATATTATACACTACTATTAACTGTTTCCATCTGGAAACCGTTGTAATTCACGGTTAAACCATTATTTCTTTAGATCTCCCCCATTGACACCAGGTACTGGTTCTAGTCCCAGGAAACGGACTCGAGAGCGTTTCAAATAAATAGTAAGTACTTAAAAATGCAATCGAGCTAAAATAAATAGGTTTAAACTAACCATTATACGTTTGCCATCATGTTTTTTTTTTGTATTAAATATCTGACAACAAATATACAAGGTCATATGCCCATAGAAATTGCACCTAAAAGAAATCCGCATGCGTATCAACTGGTCTTTTTTGAGACCAACGACCGTACGTAATACAATGAATACATAATGCACTTACTATTTTAATGATTTGTTTATCTATGTACTTACTATTAAAGTTTGAAAGAAAAAAATGTGAATGACGTATCAATGTCGAAATACAATATTGTAAATAAACTAATAATATGTGTGCTCGCCGGGGAGACGTACACATTGAAAGCAACTCGCAAAATACTGTCCATTTGTTTACAGAAATAGTTTTTGATGCACAACTTATGTAAAGAGCCATTAAATCGATCCGATAATAACAACGATTTGGTCAAACACGCAAACGCTATTGATGCCTCCCACGANATGTTAACAAAATAGTTGTTTAATGATGTCCGAAATGTAGTTAAATAAAAGTTAGAGTGAAATTGCTCATAACATAAATTTGTAAAGCTTTGAAATCATTGTATGATTCAAATATTCATGTTTGTTTCGACCTATGTTCAGCACAATAGTTCCCTCGCGATCTCATTAATGTCTCAATAACATATTAAACGTTGATGAATAACAATCAAACACTATTATAAACAATGTCTAATTTTTAACAATATGTATGTGCGAATAAACATAAATTAGCTATACAAGAAAAGTATTTCTTAATTGAGGTTATTGGAGTTTCATTATTCTTATACAATTACTGTTTTATTACAATATTCACTCTAATTATCCTTATTAAAATGTGCCACACGTTTAATAGTGATGACATTGGTTGCATACATAATAAATCCCCTTTAGTTACTATGGGGAACCATAGTTATCAACCATCGTAATTTACTTGCAAGGAAATCACTCTGGTTTCCTGTTACATTACAAATACACCACTTCGGTTCATTGAGACATAACTTAACTTAAGCTATTGCCTAGCTGCGGATTCTTGTGACAACTGGTCGGAAAATACATTGCTTAATATGTTACAAAGTCGACAAATGTATAGCTTTGGTTGCTTGTTATAGTCCATAGTTGGCAAAAAGGAATCGCCTTGGCTTATTTTTATCATTTATTTTTTTTATTTTTTTTACCAAATTTATATATCACCCTTTTTATACAGCATGTGCGTTTAGAGGCGCTTCCCATTTTTACCCTGTCATAACAAAGTTTTAAAACATCTGTTATGTTTTAATATACGTTTTTGAGAAAATTATTTAATTATTAATTGCAGAGAGATAATGCTCAGATGCCGTCAACAAAATAACAAGATATGTACTTAACGTTGTATGTGTAAATGAACATTGAAGTGTTACGACCTATGAATTAAATGTAAGATCAACTCAAAATGCTTTAATTAATTTCATATATGCCTCAACAAGATTGTGTTCGGCCCCTGTAGACTCTCGAGATACGGTATATTGTAAGATAATGGAGGCGTATCATTATTGTATCTTGTTACAATGGGACTCAGGTATTTTGTGATTTGATGTGCTTACGTTCAAGATATATGTTTATATTAATTCAATGGTGATTATAGACCATTCATTTCGAATACTGTTAATTCTTTCATATAGTTGCAATTGGATCGAGGTGTATATCTTAGATTATTGTGACAATCGGTATTGTTTCAAACTAATTAATTTCCACTCAGTAAACCACCAAGTGCGTTATGAGATATCAGATCGTTGTTGTTTTATATAATATTGATGGTATCATGATACATATCGTCATAATTAGTATGAACAAATTGTGAAATAATTATTGATGACTTCGGCTTCTTTTGAATTATTTTTATACCATTTTTAAACGTTTCTATAATGATTCGTCATTAAGATGACCTGATATGTTATAGCGATATTTTCAATCAGATACGTGCTTCTCTTTGAACAGGGTTTTCAATCAATATTTAAAACGATAAAGATCTTCAAAGGTGTCAGAAAAAAGTCAATAATAAGATATTATATTAAGGCACGCTATTTTTCCATTAGAAAATATGTATATTCATTATTTTATCAGATGCACTGAGTATTGCTGGTAATTTGATTAAGATTCTTAAAGTCGTGAACTAGTTGTCGGATTCATGATACTACTACTACTAATCGTACGATCTTAAACGACTGATTATAGATGATGATGGTTGTATGATTTTACGTTCATTCCATCTCAACAGTGCCCTTTACTATACGTTCACCAAACCACTTGAACTCAACAGTGCCCTTTACTTTACGTTTAGTTTACCAAACCACTTTAACTCAACAGTGTCCTTTACTTTACGTTTACCAAAACACTAGAACAACAGTGTCCTTTACTTTACGTTTACCAAAACACTTGAACTTAACAATATCCTTTATTATACATTTACCAAAACACTTTACCTCAGCATTGAACTTATACCATACCAGTTGATCTAAACAGTGCCCTTTACATAACGTATACCAAAACACTTGAACTGAACAATGTCCTTTTCTTTACGTTTAGTTTACTAAACCACTTGTTATCAACAGTGTCCTTTACTTAACATTTACCAAAACACTTTAACTCAACAGTGCCCTTTACTTTACATTTACCAAACCACTTAAACTCAACAGTGCTCTTTCCTCCTTTGGTGTACCAAAACCCTTTAACTCAACTGTGCCTTTAACTATACGTTTGCAAAACAATAAAACTCAACAGCGCCATTTTCTTAACGTTTACCAAAACAATTTTACTCAACAGTGCCTTTAACTATATGTTTGCCAAAACACTTGATCCCAACAGTGCCCTTTACTTCACATTTACCAAAACACTTAAACTCGACAGTGCCCTACTTCACATTTACCGAACCACTTAAACTCAACAGTGCCCTTAACTATACGTTGACAAAAAACAATTCAACTCAACGGGGTCCTTTACTTTACTTTTACCAAAGCATTTAAACTCAACAGCGCCCTTTACTTAACGTTTACCACAACACTTTAACTCAACAGTGCCTTTAACTATACGTTTGCCAAACCACTTAAACTCAACAGTGCCCTTTACTTAACGTTTTACAAAACACTTAAACTCAACAATGCCTTTGCTATACGTTTGCCAAAACACTTGATCTCAACAGTATCTGTACTTTACGTTTAACAAAACACTTAAACTCAACAGTGCCTTTTACTTTACATTAACCAAAACACTTGAACTCAACAATGCCTTTTACTTTACATTAACCAAAACACTTGATCTCAACAGTGCTCTTTCCTAGTCATTTACCAAAAAAAACGTAAACTCATCAGTGCTCTTTATTTTACATTTACTAAAACACTTGAACTCAACAATTCCTATAACTATGCGTTTGACAAACCACTTAAACTCAACAGCGCACTTTACTCAACGTTTACCAAAACACTTTAACTCAACAGTGCCTTTAATTATATGTTTGGCAAAACCCTTAATCTAAACAGTGCCCTTTACTTTACACTTACCTAAACACACTTAAACTCAACAGTGCCCTTTACTTTACATTTACCAAAACACTTAAACTCAACAGTGCCTTTTACTTTTTACATTTACCAAACCACTTAAACTCAACAGTGCCCTTAACTATACGTTTACCAAAAACACTTCAACAGTGCTCTTTCCTTCACATTTACATAAACACACTTAAACTCAACAGTGCCATTTACTTTACATTTACCAAAACACTTAAGCTCAACAGTGCCTTTTACTTAACGTTCACCAAACCATTTAAACTCAACAGTGCCCTTCACTTTAAATTTACCAAACCACTTAAACTCAACAGTGCCCTTTACTATACATTTACCAAAACACTTCAACTCAACAGTGTCCTTTACTTTACATTAACCAAACCACTTAAACTCAACAGTGCCCTTTACTTAACGTTTACCAAACCACTTGATATCAACAATGTCCTTACTATACGTTTACCTAAACACTTGACTACATATGCTAAGATGGAGTTGCTACTTATTTGTTATAATACAATTTAAAAAAAACTCGTATCCATCGCAATACATGAACTGCAAATAAAGCGAAATGAAAGCGGTAACAAAATAAAACCTTTTCGTGATAAATTATGTAATTTAGGTTGTTTTTAATTGGGCAATTTTGTAATAAAGGTGTCATTTTTGTCCCTTGTTCGAATATTTAAAGCAAAGTTTCGTCTGATTATAAACCGTTCTGCATATTGCCTGCGATATTGTTTACAATCATAAAGAGTTTAGCTAATATTCAAATATCAATCTTTGGGTAATGGAAAGTCTCTGGTAAAGCTCATGCCTACATTCAATCTCAGTCGGTAAATACATACGCTTCAATTCGGTCTCCAGAAGAAACTATACTGTTTTATATTATATATTAACGAGTACGTGTTTGTATAAAGCTGATGATTTTTGCTTTGTTAATAACATGGGTTTTGATAGATATTATACTGGATAATGGATAAGATATTGAAAACTGTAAGATCTATCTTATTTTCTTTTGCTAAATGTAAACTGTGTTCTTTAATGTGTTATTGTATGAAACATGTTATGTATCATGAGTATTTAAACCTGACATTATGTTGATATGTCGCAAACGTTACTTTAAATATAAGAAGTATCTGTTGAGTTGTATGCCTTCCATCACTCAGTCATGCTGGTTGAGGTTTTCAGTAATAGGTATATATGTAAATGTTTAAAGTTATTCAAGTATTTATAATGAATAAGTTTTAACAGGTGGTCGGTAATTCATTTAATTTATCTACATCTACATCTTCATCGTACGTAGCTGCCGTCAAGCTTGACAATTATGCGACGGGTGGTGAGAAGATAAAAATGAGAAAATAGTGAAGTGAGAAGAGTTTGAATTCAGAAGGACAGTAAATATGAGTCCCCAGCTACGTTTCGTACCTCTCCCTCATGCCTCTCCGGCTACGGTGAACGCGAAGAAGATTGAACCTCAACCGGCACAGTCATGAAGGGTTATTCGGGAGTTACTTTGTAGCTGGCGCGGACGCCTTGATTATAAACTTAATGCTAGTCCCTGCGTGAAGGATACCAAGCCAGGGGATTCAGCAACAGAGGCTGGAAAGCTGTTCTAGGTCGGTATTATTCCAGGGGAAAAACCTGAAATAGAATGTTGAATTGGGGATAGGCAAGAACTTGATGAAATGGCTTGACCGGGTCCTGCTTGAGCCTGGGGAGAGGTACGTTGTTGCTGAGATGCCTATAAGGTCATTTGTTATCTTGTAGGCCTTCTCTAGACCAACTCCAGATAGTGAGTCTGGTCCTTCTGGTATGGATTCCAGACCGTGCTACAATATTCCAAGTATGGGCGATCGAGGAAAAAGTATGCAGCACTTTATGCATTGCCTATCCTTAGATTCCTGCGTCCACGCGTGTTGTTCCCTTTGCAAGACATGTCCTTCGTCAGTTCCATCCCGAGGTACTTTGACGTTTCTTCATTAGCAAGTATATTACCTTTTAGGGAGTAGTTGTGCAGTATTGGAGAGCGTGTTCCGCAAACTGGAAGAA
The DNA here is from genome assembly GCA_007657795.1 of Dreissena rostriformis. NCBI lineage: Eukaryota > Metazoa > Mollusca > Bivalvia > Myida > Dreissenidae > Dreissena > Dreissena rostriformis. Next base: position 156,806 of record VMBQ01002558.1, on the reverse strand, counting down.
TGCTACACTTCTCATGTTGGACATTCCACAGAGCTTCTTCCATTGCCACAAACGATGGAGGTCTTCCTGTAGATGATCGCAGTCGCTATCAGCGTCTATTTGCCTGTAGACCACACAGTCGTCCACAAAGAGTCCTGTCTAGAATGAAACTCTGAGGGGGAGGTCATTTATGAAAACCAGAAGGAGGATCGGTCCAAGCACACTCCCCTGAGGCACTCCACTTACTACTGGGGCAGGTTCTGAAGTTGCTCCATCTACCAAAACTCTCTGCGTTCTGTCAGTCAGGAAAGCCCGGATCCATTCCAACGTCTGGCCGCGTATACCATAGTGGTGTAGTTTTGTCAGCAGACGCTGGTGGGGGACCTTGTCTAACGCCTTACTGAAGTCCAGGATGGCTAGGTCGTGTTGTTTGCCTTTTGTCGAAAAACTTCACTAGTTCATCTTACAAGGTTAGGCGTTGTGTTTCGCAGCTAAGCCGCCTTCTGAAACCATGTTGGAAGTCGGTACGGATGTAGTTTCTGTCTAGGTGTCCCATGACATTGCTGACAATGATGTGTTCCAGCATCTTGCAGCATATACAAGTGAGTGACAATGTTTATTAAAAAGGTCTAAAATACCTAAATTTAAACATTGCATTTATTTAGACAATTACACACGGCTGAGCTGGACCGGACGTCTATAATCGGCCCACTGCCGACACTGGGCGGTAGTTACTCGGTTTATACCTGTCTCCCTTCTTAAATATACATTGTAGCTGAAACTGTTTATTAAAAAAGGTCTTAAATACCTAAATTTAAACATTGCATTTATTTAGACAATAACACAAGGCTGAGCTGGACCGGAAATCTATAATCGGCCCGAGGGCCTTTGGATTAAAGTTGTCATTGAGATAAGTGTGTCGTGTGTACTTAATGTTGTTGTTGGATGACTTCTGTTAAACTTAAAGCTCAAAAAGTGTCATCAATCCGATCTACAGTACAGTTTCAGTTGCAATCGATATGTTTTCTTTATTCCAATTGTGTGCTACGTTTAAAAATCATTATTTATTTATTTCGTTGATTTGTGGCTTGACTTTATTAAGCATCGTTTGATAAGACTGAATGTGGATACCATTTTGGACGTCGCGCGATCTGATTCCTTTCAGATATAAGATCGACCCGGCTTAGTGGGCCAATATTATTTATTATTTAATATATTTTCCCGCCAGATACGAATAACGGCCGCTCGTGACGTCATGTTGTTGCTATTTTTAGTAAAGATATGTAGTATGTAACAATTCAATGATCAAACGACTTAAATTCCAATGAACATCACCAGGTTCAAAATCTTCATTTATACCCGCAAAATCATATTCACTTCCATAGAAACAATCAATAGACCGCGAGCGAAAGAATGGTTCATTTAGTTTTAGAAGATGACGCGTTCAGTTATAAATGATGCTTATTTTCAGTCAGGTGAACAGTCAAGAACCGGTATTAATTTCTATATACGACTATTTGTCTTAATCACCAGTTCATCAAGCAGGTAGTCCGCGAAGTAGTGTGATCAAATTCATTTTTTTTCCCGAGAGCCTAAGGTTTTGTTAAATTGTTTTTAATTATTTGTATAGATAATTTGCGCCCAATTCGTCGTTTTAGCGGATACATTTGTACATTTGTCTTATTTTGGTGCTGTGTTGGCTTACAAATATACCGGGCAGAACGAGAAAAAGGGCGTCACAAGTCTAATTGTCGTATCGGCGCCGGCGGGATTGAAGAACATAGTAGAAATCAACCTTCATAGTTACGTGTCAACCGCATACTGGTGTATATTATATTTTGTGTCACGAGATCAGTCATTGATTGTATTTGAACTAAAGTATCCATGCAATAATTGATTATCAGACCTACGAGAATACAACCTCTGTGGTTGACCAACGCGTTGGTTTCTTTTGATATTAAACAATGTTTTTGTAATGATGAATCTGTATCATTAACGTGTATCGCGTTAGTGTGCGTGATTAGCCATCTTAAAAATGTAATCACAATTACCTATTTTCAAATGCATTTCTGTAGGGCATTTGTCTTACAGAATAATACCGTATATCAAATTATCTTATTATCTTGAACAAAAACTGTTTTTCTTTAATGTGATTTTCTGAACAATACATTTGATTTTCAGATTTAAAACAAAGTATTTAATGAATAAGAACTATTTTAATCTTCTAGCCTTTCAGATAAACAAAGCAATTTGTTACTGATATTTTATACTGTATTGTTAACGTATTAAGTTTGCAAGTCTCCCACGATTCCAACGATCAAAAGACCATTTATCGTAGGAACATGATCACATATCGCGTGCAGCACGAAGCTATCATAAGTATACGTTACGTCTTTGTTTCGGTGATTGTTTAAGCACTTTAATGAAAATGCACTATTTCATCGTATAATTACTTGAAGATAATAACGACGAATAAATGGACAAACGTGTTTATGTTTTGTGTTTGGTATTTTTTTATTATTTGTTTCAAGCAAGTTTATGTTTTGAAGCTTATTGAATTTCGCTTTTGTTAATACCATGAAAAAATGGCCTAATACAGAGTATTGTTTTATCGTAAATAATTCTTCCATAAACAACATCGAACTATTCAAAATTAATGGTTAGTGCAAGGCGGTTTTAAGTCACTGGAGAATGTTTTTTCTTCGTTTTAGACTCGCCCACTGGACTGCGTTACACAAGAAGTGGTTCGGGCGATGCTTATGCTTTTTACGATGTTAACACATGGTTTAGACGGATTTTTTACATAATAATGAGAGCCGCGGCATGAGAAAATGTGTCTTATGCCATATGCGACCAGGGCCATTTTTATTAACCCGCCTAGCTTAACTTCGTTGCACTTAGTGATAAAACAATATCTTTCGAAGCCTCTGGTGTCTTAACAAAATAATGTGATGACAAATGATATACGAGTTGTGGCTACACACTCATTAATTCGCCGCATTGATCCCTAATTGATTACAATCATGATACTGTACGCGGTTGGTTGGCGTGCCAAACCAGCTCCACTGGTTCTCAAAATACATCGTGTTAAAAGATAATGAAAATATGCTCTTGTCATCATAATTAACATTCTTTCTTTCCGTCGATAACACTGAGTTTATCGTGTGCATTGATGTGCTTCTTTTGAAATATTAAGTATAACTTCCATGCCGAAAACAAATTGTGTTCGAGTATTGTTTTATATTACAAATATTTGCTATTTTGTCATTGTTTATATCTTAGATCGTCGTGATAAACGGCTTGTTAATTACAGATTAAATGCCACTTATTTAAGTGTTAAGTGCGCCCTGGAATATGAGCCCTATATTGTTTTATGAAGGTATTGATGCCGACGTTATTAACAATATTTATATATAAGTATCGAATTCATCTTGTTCATTGAGTTATTTTGAAGATAAGTATCGATTGCCCTTTGATGAACTCAGCTCTTTTTATATTCAAGTATTATTCCTTTAACAATTCTGCCAGATCTATACCATCTTTTTATATTTGCCTCAATTAAAGGTGACTTTAAAGGTTATCTCGATCGTTAAATGTACTACGCTCTACTTTGAAAACATTGTTTAAAAACAAATAAAAATATATATCTCTAAATTGTCGACATCAGAAAATAGAACCGTAATTAACCAGAACAAGATAATTATATGAATCAAAATGTAATAATTCGCCTCGGTATTTACTAATTACTTAGTACTAAAATCAGATGTACATTGTTGTATTCGTTAATGGCAGTTCTTTGTTCTCTGTGAACGAAATGTAACGGACACAAAGGGAAGCCATCAGTTCTCACGATATAAGACGCATTGGCAAATAATGATATACCGCGGTATCTGCTAGGCATCAGTGCCACCACAGCGGTGTACTTCATGATACTATAACGCTGAACAGATAAGGCGTTTGATTGCCCCAACACTTCTCAAACACCTTAAAGAGTTGAATCAATTAAATTAATAACTTAAATTCGTCAGAGTAAATTTATATCAGTCTTTTTTTCAAATTGTTGAAATTAAATATTAACACAACACGTGGCGCTTGGTAAAACATACCATATACGGTACTGAATACACTAAACATACTACATAAAGTAATTATTGATACTTAAGCAAATGTCCATGAACAATCGAATAACACCGCAGAATTAATAATGTACAACAAATCGCCACGAAGCATACACTTTGTTTGGGTAATGTATCAAACTGTACACAAAAGAGTCCTTGAGAATGAACAATTGAACCCTTATTAAGGCCGATTGCATTCGTGGTCTCTTATTAGTCAGGTGTATGCTGAATTACAACATCAAGTCTTCATAAACGCTGCAAATATCTCGATGTGTCGTGAATGAATACTTAAACTTAAATTTTAAGTACTTATTACACTGATTCCCATTCAGTTGCAACGAATGTGTCACGAATACTGCATTTAAACAAAGATAATCCGTTCAAAAGATGTTTTCATGATAACCTAGTAACGGTGGTTTTGAGAATGTTACAAGAGTTAAAACATTAAGATTCACTTAATGTATCATACTGTTAATGAAGCAGACTAGCTTCTCTATGTCATTGAGGACTTCATTCAGTTTTGGAGAATACAAAAGTAATTTTGTTAAAGGGACTGTAAACCACGAATGACGAAAAAAGAAAAGTTCTAAAATACAGTATTGTTTTACAATTATTAGTTTATATTGATTAAAATATCATACCCATGCCTTCAATTGTTAACGGCGGATCAGTAATTAGACTTGCTGCGATTGTTAACGGCAGATCAGTTATAAGACTCGCTGCGATTGTTTACGGCAGATCAGTTATTAGACTCTCTGCGATTGTAAACGGCAGATCAGTTTTTAGACTCTCTGCGATTGTAAACGGCAGACATAAACATTATATATCGCACTAAGGACACTTTGAACACTTTAAATATGTATTGTTACCTTGGTCTTAAAGAAAGCGTCATGGTTGTTGTATCCGACAGGTTATTTTTATATTATGATCATTTATTTGAATTGAATTTGAAATAACCATGCACAATTACTTTATGGACCGGAGAAGAACTAGCACTTTCATTTTATTCATATAAGGAATACGTACACGCTTAAAGTGTCCACTGTGACCTTGACTTTAAAGCACAAAACGTGTTTGTTGCACGCGACACTGCGTCTTGATGTGATGATCGTTTATCCCAGTTTATGTCAACATCACATAACGACCTTGTCTTTTGAATACTGGACTCAATAATTACACGCAACGTTACCTCGTAACGCAGTGATCCTGTTATGTATGTTCTTTTGTTTTTACATGAAGATTGAATAATATTTCGTTATGTAAACGATGTTTCATGTCCCTATTGAACCTAAAGTATTGATACACCCCAGGTGTGACATTAACACTTACCTTTTCAATGGATTGCCTTTTAAGTTGTTCATTCTGGTGACATTATATGACTATATAAATCAATTGACAAATGTTCACAACTGAGTCGATATAATCTAAACATCACCAGGACTTTCATCTAGAAGTTAGCCATCCGTTTGAATTCTTTGTATTTTTCATTGTTTTCTAAATAAGGCGCCATTGTGTGTTATTGTGATGACATTTGGTAAATGACGTCATGTGTCGTTCTAATTTCATGGTCATTATTTTTGGTCAGTCACGTGATTGACCAATTTTGGTCACTGGTGCCCAGAATTCTGGTCATTAATGACCAGAATCTTGGTCACTGCCCAGAA
>VMBQ01002558.1:133545-146045 GCA_007657795.1 Dreissena rostriformis | reverse complement strand
GCATGTTCAGTCGAAAAAGTATCTGTTGCAATTTTAAAACCCAACTATTCAAACGTTCTAAAAGCAAAACCCCAAAAAATAAGATCAATTTAGAAAAAAAAAGAATTGTTTTAACTGTTGCATGTTTTTAAACAAAAGAAATTCAATGTTTTACGCTGATATCACCACTTGTTTCCTTTAGTTCCTTTTTTAATTCAAGTTCGTTCGAAGTCCGTAATCCAAGTGACTCAAGTGTAATCGGTTGATACAAGGCTCCGCCCCATCAGTTTTTTATCTTCCAATCGTTTCAGCCGCTAATGAAAGCACTTCTACATGGCGAAGGATCTTGGCTAAACTAGGCCCTGATTTAACCAACCTGTAATTTTAAACTTACCTAGCTGGTAAATTGCATCAGCAATTGAGCCTCTTTGTTCCAAATAACTATTGGATACGTAGGTTTGATTGGTTCAGAAGAGTACTACCGTCCTGTCACTCAAAGCAGTCCCTCCATTAGAACATAACTTGTGCAAGCTAAGCATTTGTAGACAATAGTTGTCACAACACTAGGTTTGTTTTGCGTCCTGGAAACTGCGTACGTGACTTTTGGAGGTTACCGTTTGTATAAATTGACCAGCAGTCCCATGTTTCAGACACATTCGGTGTTGGACCTGTGAGGAACTAACCATGAGTGGACTGACTGGATTCGTTGTGGTTCTCTGCTGGTTGCAGTGCTCAGGTAAGTAAATGGGATATTTTTTTACTACGATACGACTTAAACTTAATGAATTAATTATAGCATATAGGCCAACACAAGCAACACAAAAAGCAGTAGCTTTAATGCAATGGATGTTATTGCACTAGCTGGATATTTCAAATGAAAACAAATATAGGATACATGCACATGCTTACACTTTACGTATTTACTACATGTAATTGATTTGTTTAAGTAATTACTTGTAGATTTAACATGTATATCGAGAAAAACCCTTCCATAAAAGTTGGTGAATAAAACACCAAGAATATATACGTTTTAGTTAATGTTTATCTTTACTTTTCCCCGGACCAAATAAACAAATCCATGCTGAACAAATATTATTCAACATACAATAACTGTACATCGAATTTATCACAATTGTCTTATTAAAACGACGGCTTAAATACGCACTTGCAATTGTTAAGACTTATTTTAAAATAAACTACTGCGGCTTCCCTATATGAACAACTTAACATTACTGTGGTGTACCTTAAATAAGTTCAACAATTATCTCATGAACTTTATGAAAACATGGCCTGATGCAAGTCACTTTTACTAACACAGTTATTTTGTTTATACTATGACAAACACGGTAAAAGTGCTTGATTGTTCTTGCAGACGCACAGATCACTGCTTGGACGGAAGGGCCGTTTACGGTAACTGTCGGAACAGGTACTAAAATTATCACTGCTTCAGTCACCGCCAAGATCCCGGAAAATTCTGCCGTAGCTACAACACTTTTCAGCGCAGTCGCAACAAAGACCGGTGCTGGCGCAATTGTGTACGCCATAGCCTCCGGCAACACCGGTTCTGTGTTTGAGATCGATACAGCCGGTGCCGTAAAGTTGGGTGCCGGCAAGAGTCTTGACTTTGAAACCACGCCTTCATACACCTTACAAATAACGTAAGAATTTTCGATACCATTATTTAAAATTAAGTTATCCTGCTTTGTAATAACGAAACACTTACTATTACGACCTTGTAATAGCATACGACTTGACAAAACGTTGTAATAACGTAAGGTATATCACTATGCCTATGTATTTAGAGGTTACTGATTAGTTGCTGCTCATCAATATGCGATGATCATCAAAAGATTCCCATAATGGCATGAATTTCTCTTCATATACATAATATTTTTTGTTGATCAAACGTTTTAATGAATACAAACATTGTCGCAAAATATTTTTTGAGTCCAAATTCTAGTGACGTCATAATTGTTTTCTTTTAACTCAAGTTTCTTTATTATCTGATAATCAATTCGAATAAAATGTTATTTAAACGGTAAAACAAGAACTCCAATTCGCATCTCTTAGATAAGGGTTATGTGTTTATTTGAGTGAAGAAAAAAAATGAGATTTTTTCCCCGGAAATTACCCCTTTTTATTAATTTATGGACGGAATATAATTCAAACTATAGATGTTATACCACATTTAATTCCTTTTTATATAAAACACAGGATGTTTTTGGATTTACATTAGACTAAGCTGTAAGTATTGGTAATTTAGAACGATTTTTTGTGTTTTTATAATTCGTCTTTGTAATAACGTATGACAGGAAAATACGTAACGTATTACCGTATAACAAGATAATGTGTTTGTATAAGCATTTGAATTAACATAAGAAAGTACTTTTTTTTTCAAAACGTGAGACTGTACAATACATGTGTCTTTGAAGTTACGTAAGAAAATTAAAGTTAGCATTTGTTTTAACTTTAGGCGGTACAAGTTAGCATTCTATTAACGTATTGGTCTTTGTATAAACGTAAGAAAAAACAACAAATTGTATGTGTACAATTCGTACGTTTTATTAACGTATAATAGAACATCATGTATTTGTTTGAACTAAAGGCTCAATATACGTTTGTGTGATGATAGAATTATTAAAAACTATAACCGCATACGAACAAATAAAAACATTTTATGTTTGAAGCCACGAATAAATCAAAAGTGATGTTTTTTTCAGAAAATGATTATTATCTTAATGCATTTGTTTGACCTGCTGTTACAGTAAGCCAGTTATTTATCTAAGGATTAAAATGGATTGCTTCAATGCAAAAATGATTGGAATAAAATGTACTTAGCTCAAACATCGCCATGATTGAATAAAAGTTTGTGTTTCTTTTACAGTGCGATGGAAACCGGTAAAACCGCTTCTGGTGAAACAGGGACCGCAACTCTGACAGTCAGCATAAAAAATATCCTCGAGTTCGGAAAGACCACGTACGCCGTCTGCATGGCTGACGGAGCGACCGCAGGTAAGAGCATTAGACAGTCATAACATTAACTTTAACTTTAGAGAATTTGCACATTCGAACACGATCCTGTGTGAGCTGTCCTTAGGGAATTATTGCTTAATGTATACCAGAACAAAGTGAAGTATATAATACACTCTTTGTTCAATCGCAGTTATGCAGTTTATTTTATTATTTGGCAATTTAACATTGGTTTGATAGCCATTGTTTGTGTTTAATCATTTAGCATTTTCAGTCAATTGGGTGAATGCTTCTCAAGGAAAGTGACTTCAATATTTATTGTAACTGTTGCATTTAAAGGTTTTCAAATTCAGTTGTAACCCCCGATCCTACGGCTTATGTTAAAGAACAGTGATTTATTTTAGGCGCACTGTACTCGCATGTTAAGTGCACAGGTATAAGCATTTTACAAAAATCAGATTATGTTAACCATCGTGTTTTGAACAAATGCTACACACTACCTCATATACTTCATTTACTAATAGTAGGATTTATGGAATCGGAAAAATGGTTGTTAGCCTGGCCATACATAAGGGACCATCCGCTATAATGAAGGATATTTTCTGCGGCATCAGCTGCAGTTTCACTATTTTTATTTTGGTATGTGTAATAAACAGCTGTTCTCAGTAACTTACTAATTCAGTACCTTATTGTTTTCAGGCACGACCGTTGGGACCTACACCGTTTCGGACAATTCAGCTGGCGCAACCGTTACCTACGCAATAGCTTGTAAGAACACTATCTTTGTGCACTTTGATTTCATTATTGTCTGCTGGCGAACAATCATATGTTTTCCAATATTAATAACTTATATTTACATAGGCCGATTGAATAGTGCATGAATAATCTGCATTCAGTTGTTTGATTTAAAAGGTGCACACTCAAAATGCTCTTAGTACTTTATTCATACCATCGTTATATTTGTTGTTCTCAGCCTTTTGATATCAATATATTCTTATATTATATAAATACATTCTCAGTCATTTCATTTCAGTATCTTTTTTTTTGTATTGCAACATGATTCTTATATTGTCGAAGCAATTAGTGACCAACATTTGTGATGCGGATGCCCGTCTGTCCTTCTATGAACGTCATGTTCGTCTTTCATAACTCCATAAGCGTTTAAGCTATAAACCTTAAACGTCATAGATGGATAGATCACATTGGGGAGAATCGCACTACATATTTTTCATGGCTTAAATTGTTCATACTTCGAACAATGTTAACGGTTTTAATTCGTCACTTCAAAAAGTTTATGTTATTGAGCAGAAACTTTATTAAAGGTGTCGGCATCATAGTTGCCAAGTATGACTATGGTGTTGTGAAGAATTTGAGCCTGTTACAGGCTGTGATATTATTGAATTTTCTTCCAGCTGGTAACACAAACACCGATTTCGCTCTCACTTCCGGAGTTCTCAAGGTAGCATCTGGAAAGACGCTGGCTAAGATAACCACCGCAACATACACGTTGGCGCTATCGGCGACGGAATCCGGTGGACAAGTCGCTGGCGATGGATCTACCACAGTCACGGTCACAGTGGGCACGTGCGGGTGCTCCGGTGTGGCGGCGACATTTGGGGTCACTCTGCTTGCGATGGTCGTTGCCGTTTTCGCTTAAGCCGGCGCTTTCGGGTGGTGAACGCTGACAATCATTGAATGCCTGCGTTGTTGATATAGGCCACAATCATGCTGGTCTCTGACGTATAAGCGCGTTTTGTAATTATTTTATATGATTTGTCAATTTCCTTGCAGCGAATAGCATACTATTGAAATAAAGTGTAAGTGAATGGATTATAAATATATAATTTATTTTTTATAAACTTGGAACTGGGCAATATCTTTGGCTTTGTCGCGTTCATTCCCCGTGCTATTTAATCTTATGTTGTTTATATTCGAATGTTTTATATGTGTATATATGTTGTGCCATTAACACCTGTGATACGTTTATTCGGTAAGAGGTGCCAGTATGAATGTCTTCACAGATGTGACCTTTGGCTGCCTCTTACCGTCTAAACTTTGCCTTTGATTTTGATTTGCAGTTGATGTGTTACAGACAATAAAACATTTTGTTGAATTTCCGAATTTTTTATTACTGACTATCTATTTTTAAATCTTAAAATATCGCATTGATACCTCATATTATAGTCGGAATAAGGGAAGTGTTTTGTCAAAAAAAAGTGTGTGCAAAGGTTTCCATGCCGTAGATAGTAGTCAAAAACAAAAAGGTTCAATATTCACAGTCAAAATTAGCGTCTATTAGCATGGTTGTATTTTTACATTAGCTTTATTTACCCGTGTCTTCTACGCGATGCACAAGTATTCATGAAAACATTGGAAACTAAAAGATCCATACACACTTAAAATCAACGAATTTGTATAGCAAAAGCTAACACATCAACGCTAGATGTGGACTTTTAACATTGATTTAACGAGAAACAAAGTGCTCGTTTTTATTTTTTTGTGGGACAATATATTCCATTTTAATTTCACGCGACAATATCCGAACATTTGTGAGCGACTCAAGATTGGCTTCGGGCAGCATCGGAAGCACGACGCAGTTCTCACGAATAATCAACAATATGCTATTTATAAGCGGACTTCAAGCGATGACGTCCTGCTCTAAGCGATTCAGCAAGAAATAAAAAGAGAGCGTGCAAATATTAAAGATTTTTTGGGGCAAAACATAACTGAATGGAACTGCGTGAATGGGGGTTTCCCGTGATTTTGAAGTTACACGTTAGCAATTGTAATAGCGTCCGGACCTCATAAAAAGCACAGACAATTTCGCTTCAAATTATGCAAATTAACGCACACGAATGAATCCGATCATGACTCGAGATAATGCGTGAAACGAAACAAGATGACAACGTGAAATGATTTTTAGATTCTTAAACGTAGCAGAATGTTTATATTTTAACGTGTTTACACCAATATTACTTGTTGTAGGGTCTTCCTATTGTATTTAACCTTCGTATGGCACGTTTTGTTGTTGGAAGTTTTCAAAAAGCATACAAGTATTGGGCAGTGTTCACGGATCTTTTACTGTTTATTTAAGGTCTAGTTATGGATCACTTTTAAATATATTAAATGGAATTGTTCAAATGGTTTGGCAAAATGAAAACAAAAATAGATTCTAAAAATAACAATATACTCAGTATTATATTCAAACAAGCAAAATAACACTCCTAGGTAATAAAACTGTAAAAATATGTGTTTTTTTCCCCAAGATTTAGCAAACGTGTTTTACCGTCATAGGGTTTTAACTGCTTTGCATATTCAAACCCCTTTGTGCTGTAGTGGAAGTGAGTAGGCTTTTGATTCAAGAGGTCTCGGGTTCGATATGTTCTGTATGTTTAATTTGTATATTGGAAGAATATGGGACGATATATATATTTAAGCGCTACATCTTAGTACATTAATTACATACGGTTTGCAAAAATATATGGCTAAACTGATGATCTTAACGTTCCTCGCGTCAGCAAGTTTGGAACATGACAAATATAGTACGGAAATCAATTTTGAGAATGTAACTTTAAGTGCATTCTTTATGTTTTAAATAAGGTTTCTGTAGTGACAAATTTGTTTAGCTCGCAAAATAAGTATTGTATGAAGGAGATATATAATTGTATTGTGAACGTATAGAAGGAAGAAAGCGTTGTGTCTAGTTCTGAATCTATTTAACACTAAATGTATCAAAACAACATACTCACCGATATGACGTTAACGTCACGTGACGTTCCGCGCAATGGCGCGAAAGCGTCGTAACATGTACAAATTCCAAGCATACTCGGGGCCGCAAATTGTGAATAAACACATAAAAAAATACAACAATACGCACTTAAAATATCAAAGCATTTAACAAATAATTTTATAAATTCAACATTAATATTAAATCAGAGACGAAAATGCATTTTAAACAAAACATACTTAGCACGTTTATTTTCTTTCGCTTCAACATTTTTCAGTCAATTTATGGCACTGTGTCGTCTCCGACCTCCAATGGATATAGTTTGGTGATTGGGCGATTCGTAATTCCCCCGTCAGTCCGAATGTTTGCGGCTCGTACTCGTCCGTCGTTGCATTGGATGAGCGCCTCGACCCTTGCCGATTTCCATCGTAACCGTGTACCTTCATCGTGTACCATGACGATGTCGCCGACTTTAATCGTCTGCTCATTACGCCCGGAAATCCGCTGGTTTTTGCGTAAATCTGTGAGGTTTTCTCTTCTCCATGTGCAGCGGAAATCGTCGATGAGTTTTTGCTGCACTCGCGCTTGTTTGGAAATGTTCTCTCTGGTGCTGATATTTTGAGGATCCAAATCCACGTCACGGCGGTGGGGTAGCACTGTAATCCGGCGACCGGAAACAAGATGAGAAGGGGTCAGCGGCTGTAAGTCACTCTGCGCGGTGCTGATGTAGGTCACAGGTCGATCATTTATAACAGCTTATATTTCCGTGATCACAGTCGACAACGTATGATAGTCAACGTAAGAGCGTCCTAGCAATTACTTGAAAGACGTTTTCGTAAACCCAATCAAACGCTCCCATCAGCCTCTATACCATGGAGCACGTTTAATGACGACGCGCAACTCTGTTCCTCTTCTGTTAAGTTCCGTATGGATTCTCTCGGACGCGAAAAGATTCTCAATTTGGTTCGCTGCACCTACACATGTTGTTCCGTTGTCTGAAATCATCATCCACGGTACTGAGCGTCGACTACAGAATCTGCGATAGGCTTGTAAGAACGTCTCTGTGGACACATCGGGTACCAGCTCCAGATGAACTGCACGGGTGGAAGCACATGTAAACAGGCAAATGTATGCCTTCGTGTCCTAACCGTCTGTACCACCTTTCTGAAACGCTCCAGAAAAGTGAACACCAGTCACAGTGAATGGGCCCGCTTCTTCCACTCTCACAGCGGGTAACGGTGGTGGATCCGGTGCGGAGTATGGCTTGCCTATAACTCTTCTACATGGCACGCATGTCTCCAGCACATGCTGTACACATCGTCTAATTGCAGGATTCCAGTTTTTCTGATGTATGAAAGTCACTGTCGAGTTTGGACCAGAATGTAGAATTCTTTCATGAGTGTCCATCACCACTAGTCGAGTGAATGTATGTCTCTGTGGTAATATATACGGAAACTTCACAGTCTCTGTAACCGGGGCATTATGTATACGTCCCCCACATCGCAGTAAGCCCCTATCATCAATGAACAATTCAGTTGTTTTACCAGTGTCGCTCGTGAATGGTCATCTCGAAGACATTGAATTTCCTCTTTATATGAAGAGAGTTGAACACTCGATATCCATACTTTCTCTGCATCAAGTAGCTCAGATGCGGTCAATGACCTAGACTGTGATAGGCTTTTGTTCTTGCATTTATTGATAAATCGTAATACATATGCTGTCACACGCAGTAACTGCTGTAAATTACCGTATTTCGCCATGTAGATCACCGCTTGAATTCATGAACTTCCTGTTGATCTGTTTCAATAACGGCTTGCATTGATGGATGGCAAGATGTTTCTGCGACGCAGACAGCTTTGTTCTTGGGTTCCCATGCCGGCCAACTTCCGGGATCCGTTACCCGACGCGGTCCTTTGACCCAAAGATCGCTTTGCATGAACTGCTCTTCTGAGATTCCATGGGTTAACAGGTCGGCGGGATTATCTTGTGTAGGACAATAACGCCACTCGTGATTTGGTAGAAGTGAACTTATTTTGCCCACTCGGTTTTTCACAAATCTGGGTAGAGCACGTGTAGAAGCTTACCAGTGCAAGACTATTTGACTCTCAGTCCATAGTTGTACATTCTCAATCCTCAACTCTTTTTGTACGTGTTTGGTTAGTCGCGCCCCAATAAGGCCAGCCATCAATTCAAAGCGTGGTAGGGTAAGGGATTTGAGAGGAGCGACGCGGGACTTCGCAATCAACAAGGAGCATTCATGTACAGATGTAAACTGCAGCACCATATGACGTCATACTTGCGTCATAAAACACTTGAATAGAGATGCGTTCATAATTTCTTGCTGATCTGTTCTTTAACAGGTAACGATTTACTCTGTAAGAAGCAAGTGTGTCCAAGTCTGATCCAATTCCGGTATAACTCTCGTGATAAGGGAGTGTCCTATGAATACTTCATTTTTAACAGTTCTTGTAACAATACCTTTGTTCGAATGGTCACCGGTGAAAGAATGCCCAGGGGTCGTAATTTTTCGAAATATGCTGTAATATTTCTCTCTTTGTCACAGTTTCAACAACAGGAATGTGTCTAAGTAGAAAGCACAATGTGTCCTCATCTGAGTTCCATCTCATTCTGAGAATCTTCGTCTGTTCATCAGTGTCGAGTACACAGTGGACACTAGCTTTGTCACGCACAATTTTGCTATTGAAGTTCCAGGAGCGTAGATTGAAGTTTGCAGCCGACATCAATTCCAGGGTATCGTGATAAAATTTCACGACGTCACTCTCCTCCTGGAAACCGGAAACGATGTTATCAACATGGTCACTCACCCAGTTTTACTTGTTGTTGTCTAGATGTTTCAAGATGGTCGCACACAAAATGAAGGGCGAGCATGTTGCGCCAAACAACACCGTTTGAAACCGATATGTCATCAATTGATTGTCTGGACTGTCTGGATCTCGAGGATCTCGTAAGCATAGGAACCGGGTAGCATCACGATCTCTTTCATCTAGGGCAACATGCAGGAATGCCTTTTCGATGTCCGTTGTTACGGCGTACTTGTTTAATCGGAAGCGCATTAGAATACCAGTTTGGTCGTTCAGTTCCGGTGGGGTCCATTGAAGACAGTCGTTCAGGCTGGGCTCGTTAAACAATCTCCGACAGCTTCAATCGTAAACGATTCGTATCGGGCTTGTCAGCGATTCTTTTCGCACGCTGTGAAGTTGAATGTAGTGAACCGATTGGCAATGCTTTAAATTTTCGTCAACGGCTTCTATAAATCCACGTTCTCGCTGTTCATTTATAATATCGTCGTATTTCTGGAACATGACGGTGTTAAAAGGTGACGTTATAACGTTCAGCATACGGTGTATTGTCCCTGCGCTTGTATATGGCAGCGGGCCAGAAAGAAGATATCCAAGTTTCGATTGTACTGCCGTAGGTCCGTTGCCTCTAACAACGCGATTCTGAACTATATTCCTGTAAGCATTTGCACCAATCAGCATTGCAATATCAAACGTCTCATGAGCAGTAACTGGGTGTGCTTATTTTAAGCCTCGAAGGTACAATAGGGACGTGATGTTTTACTGTAAGTTCGGAAGCGGGACGGCTATGGTGTGCGTAATTAGGACGTCAATCGGGATCCGCTCCTTCCGGTCAGTGATAACGTGCACTATGGCGGGTTTCATTATCTGCACATGTTGAGATGAATGACCAAATGCTGACAAGTAGATTGTCTATGTACCAGCCTCTTTAACATTTAATTCATTAGCAAGTTTCTCTGTGATAAAAGATCTCTGAGCACCTTCATCGAACAAGATATTTGCTTTAATAATACAGTTGTCGGAACTTACGTTGCCAACGGCGGTCTTCGGGAGAACATTAGATCTTGCCTGTGTGGAAGAATGCAGAATCGTGTGTCCCGTAGCGCTGCCTTTGAATAGAGAGGCATCATGATTCAGGGAAGAGCGCGCATTCCTCTGATCACAGATGGCTGTATGATGTTTCCGCTGACAGTTGCGACATCTGTTGTGGGATACTTGGTGTGAGTTTGACAGACAGTTGAAACACAATTTCTTCTGTTTAACAATTTGAACCCTGTCGTTGGTTGTCTTGTTACAATTTGTTGCAAAATTTTCTCCATCGCAGAAATGACAGGTCTTTTTCGACGTTTAATGTCTTCGTGTGATCTTGACGATATTCTTTTTTTCCTAAGACATCTACTTCCGTTATGGAATGACGCAGTCGGCATATGTGAGCCGTAAACCGGAAGTTCCCGTGTGTCGCCTTCTCGCCTGATGGCAATCTCTTTCTCGATGGCATATCTTAGTTCGGGAAGCTTCCAGCGATTGGTCCCATGATCACGTGCCATACTTTGACGTACTGCGGTCGGTAACTTGTCTCTTATGATAGGCACCAACAGATTCCCATATGTCTCTCGGCACTCTTCTTGTGATTCTAATCCTCTTATGCTGGTCTCTAGTCTATCATAAAATGCTTGAAGACTATCAGGAGTGTTCTTTGGTGGATCAAATTGGATCAGCGATTGCATCAGCGCCTTTATTATCTTTTCTGGCTGTCCGAATCGTTGTTTTAGTAGCTCGATAGCTTTCGTATAGTTCACGTTTGTTAATTGGAATCCAACAATACATGAATTCGCTGCGCCATGAACTAATGCACACAGATATGCACACTTCTGCACGTCTGATAATGCCTGGGTTTGGTAATCAGAACATTCGAAACTGTCCCAGAACGTCTGCCACTCTACTATATCCCCGTGGAAAGACGGCAGAGATAATTTTGGCAACTTTTGAAAAGAAACACTCTGGTTGGCCATCTCCTTCGTGGTAGATACCTGAAGTGTGTGCCGATTCAATTCTGGAAGACCTGGATGCCATTTTGTTTTCTGCAAACAATTTCTCTATCGGATTCTGGCTGGCCGCGGGTCGGTTTGCTGAAGACGCATCGGCATAAGAATTTCTTTGAAGTTTCTTCTTTGTTTCCGATACGTTTATTCAGATTGTCTCTAAGTCTTTGTATCTTTAACTCTAGGTCGAATGAATATGATTTCCCCTCGATCAGTTCCGATAATAGATCTTCGATATCGTTATAGTTGACGATCTTATCGTTGAGCATTCTCACTTCTCCCGTTTCTTCCATAATCAGGTGAATTAACTCGGATGTCGTTAACTCGGTTGAGTCGAATCTCTCTAATTCTCTGGATATAAGGCGACGATGACCGTCGCGCATCGCAATGAGCTTGTTTAGCTGCATATTTCGACTCCTGACTAGTAAGTCACGGCACCAAAATGTATTGTGATCGTATAGAAGGAAGAAAGCGTTGTGTCTAGTTCTGAATCTATTTAACTCTAATATATGTATCAAAACAACATACTCACAGATATGACGTTAACGTCAAGTGACGTTCCGCGCAATGGCGCGAAAGCGTCTTAACATGTACAAATTCCCAACAATAATATTAACATATCGTTCTTGGAAAGTTTCTCTAATACTGTCATTAAAGGGGTCTATAAGGAATATGTTAGCGGCGAACAACAAACGAAGAACAAGAAAAACTATCAGAAAAAAAAATCATCACCAGTAGCGTATTTAGAGTATCATCTCATGAGTTAAGATGCTTAAATACTATGACTCAGACTTGTGAACAGTACAATTGTTTCTTTTCAGTCGTTGATATTTTCTCCTAAATGGTTCGTATTCATTAATTCGAAAAATGACAATTTTCGCAAAAGAATGCATAGAATCCAAAAGAATAGAATGAATAGTGTAGCCATGATATTCCAACAAGTCAAATATCACTTAATGACTA
>VMBQ01002558.1:119139-130323 GCA_007657795.1 Dreissena rostriformis | reverse complement strand
AAAATTGTTTAAAAAAGTTATTGGAAAAAAAAACAAGCAAATTCGTTGAATTGATATACCCCGCAACATATATTATGTGTTTATGGATGGGTGCAAATCCCTCTGTGTATGAACATGCCCCTTTAATTGAGGTTCATTAACGTTTCATGGTCAAACATTATTATAGAATGAGTTGTTAACTTTGTGGATTATCGCGCAGGAAGATAACACCTTATTTCATACAATCATATTACTAAATGTTGAAGAAATATATTGTAACAAATCAAAATGGTAATTAAAATAATCGTCTGTGACTTGCAAAGACGAGTTAACAACTACGCTTAGTGATCACATCTGATAAACAAACGGTTAATCAGTCACAAAGATCTAGATACTACTATAGTGACAGTTGGTAAACACACAATCTTTAAAATGTTCATATCAAAAATAGTGCCCGAACTAGGTTTTAACAAGCTTACATGTCAATCACTGCCTTAATCGTTTATTTTTTTCTGACCATTTCCAACTTTAATGAGGCTTTCAAAAAATCGAATGCATGTACTGTGACTTGAAATTTAGACAAACTTTGCTTAAAAAGATGCATATTTACCTCATTTTTCCCTTCGGTTTAACCATTCTTTATCGTCGATGTCGTCAGCGTCATGACGATGGTGATTATTATTAAGTTATGGTTTGTATAACTAGCTCCTTAATTGTATTTAGAGGAAAGATATTCCATCCGCTTTCCCTAATGGTGCCTTGCATGGGTGACCGGGCACGTGATTTAAGTAAGGATGCTTTTCGTCCGACCATTCAACCTTACCTCATTCCTAACAATCTCGCTATTATCTGTCGTCCGACCATTCCATCCTACCCCTGTGGCAACAGTCTCGCAATTATCTGGTTAGCAATAAAGAAGTGGCGAACAGGGGAAATTGCATAATCATTTTGTTATTGTATGCGAACAAGTATTACAATATGTAAAATGTTTGTTGAAAACATGTTTAAAAACTAATTTAGGCTACCTTTATCTTTAAATATTTTATTTTTTATTTACCTTTGCCATAAACAATAAACTTATGGAGCCTTAGTTAGAAAGATTTTCATAACAAACTTATTAGCTTTAACAACTGTGCAAAAAAGAAGTCCAAAAAAATACCACGGACAATTTTACGTATCAAGGGAGATGATTGCATGCCACGTTTATATAAAATTATCAGAGAGTTGTCTGGCATTATTAAATGATTAGTCAAATAAAGACGCGTTTGTTTTGCATTAGTTAAAATACAGCTGACAAAGTGTACTAATCGTATTTCAATTTAAGATCAAAAGCGAATTAAACTTGATCCATCTTTGTCTATTAAGTATTGCTTTTCACAAACTTTACTTCCATGACCGGTTTCATTTTCAGTATAAATGCTTTACTATTTAATAGGAGACAACTCATTTACCGTTTTCTTGATTAATACCAGTACACTTAATTCTCTGTAAGTTGAATGCCTCTTTAAACACATGTATACAGAATGGTTGCTATTTAACGTGTTGTTATAATTTGTAAAAGGGCTGGGTTCACGAAGGGTTGAAATATGCCCTGTTACAGAATTAAATTAATTTACTTTTATCTTATAGGGCAATCTATTGATTAAAGGAAAAGAACAGTTTTATAATTAATGTCGCTTTATTATGGTTGCTATGGCAACATGATAAATACGTGTGCATATTTGTTATTGTATATGAAAAACAATTGAAAACGTGTATATATATGTACATTTTACGTCATCATGAACATTATAAAATTGTACATGAGTTTTGAAAACACACATCATGCTGAGAAACAGCAACAAATAATGGTTGGTTGTCATGGTTACGAGTAATAAATTGACGCTTTTATACATATTTTTCAAAGAAATCAAAGAATATAACAGTATTATGTATTATACAAAGCATCCTTTGTCTAGGGCAAAACCAATTGATCGGATTAGATGCAGAAAGGTTTTAATTAATAATTTCTGAAACTACAATTGCCGTTTCCATGGAAACAATTTTAAATGTACATGTATATGATATGATATTTCATTTTTCAAAGTATATATCGATCGGCAAACAAAATAAACCTAACAACATAAAAAAAAGATCTTAATTATTGTAAAGATCGCCGTGGCCGAGTGGATAAGGCGTCCGCCTCGGGATCGGGAGGTCGTAGGTTCGAGCCCGATGGGGAGCGTTTGTCAAAGGATGGATGTTTGTCATGGGACTTGTTCCGAATAGGCCGGCTCGTGAGCCGCGAGCGTTTAGCATGAATGGTTACCGACTTCTATCCGCCTGGCGCCTGGCATAGTTATATGAGTTGGGAGGTACATGGTATACACGCAAAAAGTGTCTCATAAGTCAGATTGGCTGGCCCTTTCAATAGGGGTGACACTATAATAATAATAAAAAAAAACTTTTCTATTGTTTTATTACAATTAATCATTATTGCAATTAAAAATGAAGCTTTAATAATTTAAATGTTACCATGGTTACGGATTTTTAAAATGAAACGAAAAAACATAATTACATACTAAATACACCCTTAACATCAAGTATCCTATTGGAAATGAAAAATAATTCACCAGTTTCACATTATGATAATTTTTTTTATATAAATGCACACTATTTCATGGTAATACATATCATATAAAACGGTATTTAATACAACATTTAACGTCTTTAGCTACCAAACGCATCAATATATCAAAACGTTAATGACATAAGCAGTCTTGCATATACCTTCATTACGTCAAATAACGTAAAACTGTCTAATCTGTGAATGTAATCTTTTCACTTCACAGACAACGAATTTTAATTATGTAACGAAACGATACATATTACATTAAAATATTCTTATCATCCCGAAAATATTCACTTGTTTTATCAGCCGGTAGCTTTTAACAACAACAGCTGGCAAGTGACAATAAACGCGAATGTACTGAATGTTGCACATAAATCTTATACGTGACACCCAATATTTATCTATTAAGACTGATCTGATTGTAAAAATTGTTTATTTTGCAATACTTAAACATTGTTTTTAACTACAGTACCGTAATCGATGGTGCACATTCGTAAGTTGGTACCTTTCATTCATAACTATACGACAACAACATCAACAACAACATTTATTTCAGCAATAAAGCTTATAATAAAGCTTCTAGCCTACAATAGTGAATGCAAAACTGTAATGTTGATATGATTATGACATATTAAAAATGCTAATCAACAATTTTAACAAAGTAAGAGATAGTGTGATAAAGTTCTTGTAGAATAATACATGCGTGAAACAAATAATATATACATTCTACTGCGTATTTTTCCGCTACATAATATATAAAAACTTAATACAGTATGTCCTACTGTTAAAACAATGACGGGTTGAAAGTCGAGATACGGCTTTAACAAATTCAGATAGTTTACCAGTAGAAAATACCGACATATTGAGGAGTAAATAAGACTTAAGTCGTTGATATATTCCTTTAGAAATATTCCAAAGACTTAAGACTTATTTACTGCTTGACAGTACTGACATCGGACTCGGATTCGGAAGTGTCCACAGTTTGTGGCACATGAGACGCGTCATCAATATATTTTCCCCAGTCCTGAATGCCACAATCATTTATTGGCCCGGATAAACCAGACAAATACCAAATGACAGATGCAACGTGCGAACACGTGTCAACAGTACGCGCACTTGCCCGGCATTAACAATACCATGCTTTAACATGGTCAGAGTCATATTGAATCCAAACCCGATAAGTCTTTGATGAAATATGACGGCTTTGAAGACGGACACGAATGAGATCACAAGTTTCTCTGAACACATCGATTGTGCATTCAGAGCCCATATATTCCTGAATGTAAGACGGACAGAGTTTCAACTGGTATGTGCCTAGCGTCAGGAGTTTAAGCATAGTTTCATCAAGTTGAGGAAAGTTCGAAACAGATTCGTTTACAGACGACCATTTACTGATGGAGATTATTTTCTTCTACAAATTTTTGCAATTTATTTTCTTCTTTAAGTTTCGCCATCATCCTTCCCGCACATAACATATCTGCAGACGATTCACAGTTGGCGCTCAATGGTGGAAGAAACTTGTTACATAAAGAACAAATCATTTTAATATAGTCGCCTATTTATGGCACTTGATTTGTTGGCAGGATGTGGTTTAAGTTTTTCCACCGCTTGATTCTGGCGTTAGCCGCTTCAACTACCCATATTACCTAGAAAGGTATTGTAAAATATTTAAAAGTTAATAACTCACCTTTACAGCTTGTATTTGGTTTAAGTTAGCTCACTACCGTACAGCGTTCGATGTTTTCCCCTATAAATATAAGTTTATTGTTCCGATGCATATAAATTAAGTTAAGATCGGTATGGTGACATTAGACGTTCATGCATGGGTTCATTTGTACATAAAAACAAACATAATACATTTTTATTTCCGTTTAAACATTACAAGACAATTATTTATAATAATAAGACACAAATACATAGCGGAGACTTCAATTTGCATCGTCAATGTTTATTTGGTGGTTAAACTAAGACGTTTTTTGTTCTTCTACAAACAAATAGTATTACACATCCGTTACATCCACATAACACGGTAACTCCCCTTTCAGTCATTATTAAATCGTCTTACATGGGTTCTATAAATGGCACATTGTGCTGTTTATGTTTTAGCGTTATTATCTGGTGGTGTATTGTGCAAATAAAGCAAACATACCTTTGTGACTAGCCGTGAAGAGTTTGCCAAATCAGTTGGTAGTTGTTAAATGACGGCATATGCGCGTGGATCCCGAGCTCCTCAAGCAGGGAAGTAGCATCACGGAAGCCTCTGTCGACAAAAATATATGTCGTTTTCCTTTACCCAGTTTTTAATTGCTTCGATGTTGTTTTTTATAATATGATGTAGAATTGATGCGTCATTATTTTTGCCGTTGGCAAAATATGGCCCGATTACGGAAATAAAATATCCTGATGTTGTTACAATAACCATGGGTTTAACTAATGGTCTTCCCTTGTGCATGCTATATGATTGACTTTGAAATTAAAAGTTTCCACTTTTTAAAATGTATATGTAGGTTCCGTCGAGCACGAGGATAACTTGTTGGTTATTTTAAAATTTTGTTAAAAGAATGTGTGCCAAGTCACGGGTATGTTTATTAATGACATCCTCGCGTGAAATGTGAGAAAAGCCAAGATTAAAAGGCACAAAGTCGGTCACGAGTACTTTTCTTGATGTGTGAATGGCTCTTCTGACGTAAGATTGGGAAATGTCAAACAAAGTTGAAAGTACTTAATTTGAGATATCTGACTTAAGATTGAACAAGAACATTCCAATAGTAGTTGCAACAGTTTTAGCAGACGTGTTTCTCATGGACGATTCAATGACTTTCAAGAGTTCTTCAAAGTTAGACACCGAAATGCCGGTAAGATTGGACATGTCTTCCTCACTGAACGTTGCAAAAAAGAAATTTTGTCTTTGCGTCTTTATTCGGAATATGCTTCAAAAAATAAAACATAAAAGAGGAGGAAACTTGCCTTCATATTTTATTAAGTCATTAAGTTTCGACAAATTGTCAAAATTAAGTAAATTATGCTGAACTAAACATGTTTTTAGGCTATTTTATAGTTATTTTACTGATTTGTAAAGCTTATGAATCAGACAGTTAAGGGGTATACCATTTAATTAAACCAAAACTACCAAAAAAATGGAGAACAAAAGTTAAATTTTAAGAAATTTAATTTTTATAATTTTTATGTCACCCCAAAAAACGTAATTTTTTTACTATTTTAACCACAAAAATGGAATTTAAAAAAGTTCTATCTAATAACTTTTTGCGAAACTGCTCAAATATGTTCATCTACGTATTGTTATCATAAAACAAAAATAAAGGGGGGTCACCGCACTTTTAACAGAGATTTTTTTGTTTAACTATCCCTACTGTCTATGTCGAATTTCCTACAATACAGCAATTAGGCGAAACCCAAGTACCGGTACATAGACTGTTAGAGATATGCATAAACATTATATATTGTTTACAATCTTAATTGGGATCACAAAGGCTTACTAAAAAACACAACAATAATACAATATTTAATCACAAACATAAGACCATACAGTATCAAACTCGACCTTAATCATCAATAACAGGGACTTGTTGACAGATTTCGGCATGTTTTGAAGTTTTTGATTAAATGCTTTATATATTGATTAATGCAAACAACAGGACTAAAGAGCTCCAGGAAAAAAAACAAGAATGAAATAAAAGAAAGAAAAAAAGAATTAAAAAAAGTTAACCGCACCTGGGATCGAACCACTGAGTACCTATTATGAACCTACTCGGTCATTAATTTGTGATGATTCTGATAACAAAACTATTGGGTTGTGATAATAGCATCGGTGTTGCTATAAATATATGCTCGTTTAAATAAACTGTCGCAACACCCCTTAAGATGTTAAGCTCCAGAAATATACCAAATTTATGATGATTTTTGAAACTTATTTTCTTACAATTTCACAGGGCATATTAAGCTGCTTCGTGAACCTAGTCCTTTATCGCAGCTTCAATAAAGACAATGCTATATTTCAACACAGTTTATTTGGACTGCAAAGTGCATGTGAGGGATATGATATTAATTGGCACGGTCCGTTTGCAAAAGCTCTAAATATTAAATTCGTGCAGGCTCTTACAGTTTCTACAATATTTCAACATGCCCCTTTAAAAGCCCTTTAAAAACGGAGTGTACTATTCGACCACATTTCGCCGGCGTCCGAAAGAATGATGTTATCTTTATAACGGAAACAATTAAAATTGTATATTGAGACTTGACAATAAAGTGTATTTGCATACCTCGGCCTTTTTTGATAACCAGCCAGATCGCATAAGGCGCTTTTGTAAAAAATGTCAAAATTGACATGGTCCCCTCCCCAAATCCGATAGTTTTACATATGATCATCATTACACTGAGTGACTTGATAATGGGCATATAATCTCCACCAAATTGGATTGCATAAAACACTAGTAATGTATGGTCCTTGAATTATGTTTGTTTGCAAAAAAATGCTTTCTGCTTATTATGGGTGTTTTACTGCTTTACTTAGGTTTCAATTAAAAAAATATTGCTGACACTTTGAATAAAGCATTCATGCATGGAGCTAATTGTAACTGGGGCTTGATGGGTATAGTTCAAGATCACTGTTACAAAAAAAAAACAGAAAACAAGTCTCCGCTACATAACTTTATTGTGTATGGAGGTATTGCATTCAAGGTTTGTGTGTAGGAAACTTACAATGATATCTGGCTTTGAGTGCATATGTAAGAGGTCAGGTCATTTTTAATATAACGTTTGCTAAAATAGAATACCTGTTTCTGTTCAATAACTAGTGTTTGAAAGGAGGTATTGAACGGGCATTGTGTGTGTGTGTGTGTGTGTGTGTGTGTGTGTGTGTGTGTGTGTGTGCGTGCGTGTGTGTGTGTGCGTGTGTGTGTGTGTGTAGCTTACATGTAGGCCTAGCTCATGATTGCATTTTCGGCAAGTCATGTTAAGGTCTTTGTCACCCAGAATTCTAACAGAAGAAAAGTGCTTAAAGTATGACTGAAGTTTGTATGGGGGAATTAAACTCTACGTTTGTTTGTGGGTTGTTTTCACGTAGACTTAGCTTGGGATTGTATTTTATGCCAGCTGGATAAAAGTCAATGTGAATGTTGCGTAAAATTGCTCAATTACTTGAGGTACCATGCTCAATTGAGTGCGTTGGAAGCTAACGTGCAAACCTGAACTGAATTTGCACATTTATTATTTTAATTAACAAAAATAATATGTAATGCGTTGAAGATATGTTTGCATCGCATTGCCATGTTTCATGTTGTATTCATGACTGAGCCATCATCTGTAAAACAAATGTATACATATTTTGCAGATCAATGTAATCCAGATCTTTAAACGGGCATATTGTGTGACACTTTAAATTGAATATACTTTACACCGCGTAATAATTCGGGTTTAAACACACAAAACTTACTTGTTTAACATCCTAGTTTAACCATAAGACTTTTTTGTTAAAACGGATTTAAACATCACAATTTAGCAATTAAATGATTGTTTTCCAATTTAAATCTCTTGATCACCACGACCATGTTTATTCCTGGCTGGCTGGCTTGCTGGCTGGCTGGCTGTGTTGGATTCACTCTGTTAGTCGGTTTGTTGGTTGCCCCGTCCGCATTAAATGTTACAAATTTGTGGAGCGAACTATAACCACATTTCGCAATTGAAATGAAACTTGAATAAATTAAGTGCGAACGTGCAAAGGACAGTTTTCACGGACAAAGATTACCGTTACGTGAATGTCATCCGCATAAAGTGTGGAAGTTCAAGAAGCAAACTACATGGACAATGATCCTTTTATTCATGAGCTATGCACGCTTGCAATTTATCATGGGCTTTGCGTCCATAAACAATAAGTTTATGTAACAAGCTACTGCAAAATCGATTTTCGCACACAATATTCTATGTGCCTTGAAGTTAGTCAAGGGCATGATTGACATCCCTTTGTCAAGGCGGTGCGGGGGTATAAGTCACGTTTGCGAAACAAGTAAGGTTATCATTGTTAAATAAAATATCACATTTGTTTTCAATAACGTTACAGCTTAAAAAATAAAAACAGTAACAAAACACGATAAATGTTATTGTAGGAATAGAAACGTAACCCCGGGTTGCTTTTGCAGATATGGATTCTAATAAATATTTACTGCAGACGACCGATTGCCAAAACACACAAAATTGCAATGCATGCAGAAAGTGTAAACAATTTATGTATAAGAAGAAACCTTAAAGCCGGCCGAGTTGATATTTTTCACAACAGTTTGGTTTTCTTAACTGACCAGAATTGATCAGTATTCGTCAGATACATTCTAAAGCTTTACTCTTCCATACTGATTTTCGCAAAAATTGTGCCAAAAATGCCAAAAGCATCAAAAATACGAAACCTAATTATGTACATAACGGAATCCTCAAGACTATTATAAACCTGTGACGTATGCACGCTTTGGGTCACGTGAGAGTCAATTTCACGTGATTTCCACTCCCGCGCTTTTTCAAAACAAAAAAGAACTTCTAAAGTGTAGCGGTTTCTCCATGGCAAAAGACGTTATAAACAATGATTCAATGGTCACGTGGTTTTACATGTGACGCGCGCGTGTTTAAATTTATATCATTTCTGTCCAAGGACAGAAATTGAAAAGCCCTATCTTTGTACTGAATTTGGGCATTTCTTGGCCGATTTTGACCAAATTTGTTGCACATCTGACATAAATACAATCACATTTTGACCCATTATCACTTTTTTGCGACACATTACAAAAATGGGAAAATATACCAACATCAACTCGGCCGGCTTTAAGTGTTGTTGTTCTATTATATTGTTCTGAATGTTGTATAGCTATGGATCTCAAACTGCATCCGTAAGAAAAGGCACTTTATAAGATTACATTTCGTTCTTCAAAATCTATGACAAGATCAAAACATTCATAAAATCAAAACAGAAAAAGACACCAAGGGGACAGAAACCACAAGACAAAGAATACATGTGTGCTAATTCTTATCAAAAGAGATTATGTATTGCATTCGTATTGCTGTAATGTTTTATAATACTATTCCGCATTAATAAAATTGACATGACATTTTGACTTCGCGTGAAAAATGTAATATCGTACATATTTTGTTTCAGTGTTGTTGGTAAGTATAGCACCTGTAATCAATGTTTGGTATTAGCTTTTTGAATGATTGCAGGAGGTTGTTTTACGGATGGACTGACTGACGAAAGATTAAGACAATAATTCCTTGTGGTGAAAACAAACACACTTATCCACCGCATTAAAGGCACTGCAAAGAAAGCAAAATGAAAGCGGTGACACAATTAAAGATTGTCATGTTTTACTACTGCAATTTAGGGTGTATTAATTGAGCTTATTTTTTATCAATTTAAGATTGTTATCACCATGGTCGACTTTTTACAGCAAAGTGTCTGAAAGTAAACCCTGTTGCGTATTTTCTGAGAGTCTTAAATAAACGGAACAGCAAAACAAGACTTATTTGGAATGGCTTTTTCACGATACTTGTACGTTGCAATTCTCATGCCAATATGGATACATGTACTATAGAAATACCTGTTCTATTCGTTGATAGCTGCCATATTGTTATGGCGTAATGGCGGGTTTAAAAGTTGCCAGCACGACTTCCCACCAAAAAGGCGACATATTTCATGATAGTCGCATTGAAGATCTTTTTGTCGGTCTGTTGGGTATATCAATCGTTTTTTCGCACTTGCGTATAATTATTGTTAACGATTGCAAGCACGAGAACACATGAAAACTACACATATGCCTGTCAGAAGAACAAAAGGGAAAAACATGTCATAATTTTCGTATCTTATTTCGTATCGTTAAAATGTCAACTTATCGTGTCGACGCCTTTTTTGTCGTTCTGCCGGGTATGTTGGTCGTTTTTCATTATAAGTGTGTTTGCGACTTCTTCAATCCCGTCAACACACCAGAACGATATGGCATATATGAGCCACCATGTTTGATAAACGTCTATGGGTGTATGTTTTTTTGTGTGTCCCGAGATCAGTCATTGTTTGTATTTCCGGTTAAGTTTCAATGCAATAATTGATTCTCAAATCTACGAGAATATAGCCTCTGGGTTTGACCAAGGCGTTAGCTAACGTGCGTTTCTTTAGATATTAAATCATTTATTTAAAATGATGAATCTAAACCTTTTACATGTATCACATAATGTGCGTGATTCACCATCTTAATAATTGAATCATAATACCTGATTGTCAAATGCATTTTTGTAGCGTATTTGTTTTGAATAATAATAGCGTATCAAATTATCTGGTTATCTTAAAAAAAAAACTTTGTTCTTCAATGAGATGTTTTTAACAATACATTTAATCGTCAGATATAAAACAATGTATTAAATGTATCAAATAAAACTAATTCATTAACAATACAGATATGTCAAATGTCTTAAATCTACTATAGGTGAACACATGTTGAATTCGATACGTTATTGTAATCGTATTCAGTTTTGTTTTTTTTTTTTTTTTTTTTTTTTTTTGGGTTTTTTTTTTTTTTTTACTGGTAGTTAAAGGGGCCGTCCAA
>VMBQ01002558.1:98496-117796 GCA_007657795.1 Dreissena rostriformis | reverse complement strand
AAAAAAAAAAAAAAAAAAAAAAAAAAAAAAAAAAAAAAAACAGCACGGGGCGGGGTCTCGCGGAACCCGGATACTGTTATCTCAATTGCTAACTGTTTCTCACGGGGGAGGGGGGCGGCGTTAAATTGCGTCTATGTTGTTAAGTCGCGGTTGTTAACGAGGCAGGTGACCGATACATTTCATGGGTTGGGTGTCAGTTATATTAGGTAACGTAATCCCTTCCGTCGTTGTATTGAGAGAGTGTTGTTGTTGTTATACTGTGTTATAGTGTGCAGTCTGTCAGCCCGTGCCAGTCCGTGGCGTCCTCACAGGGCACAGACCAAGGGGCCCCATGGACATCACCGATGTGACCCGTCGGCTATGCCCTGCGACGGGGTAACTATAGGTCGGTTGTCATATCTGTGCCACGCTCGGGCCGTGATAATACCGTAGGCTCCTTCTGAGCGGGCTCGGGCGAGTATTCAGTTTAAAAGTGACCCACGGTTTTATAGATCAAATGACCATATATCGTGGGAACATTATCACCTATCGCGTGTAGGACGTACATGCCATTAGTAAATGTTACATCTTGGGTATGGTGATTATTTCAGCGTTTTTCAAAATGCATTGTTATATCACGCAACTACTTGAAACAATGAAAATAATGAGGACGAATAAATGGAAAAATATATTTGGTTTATTTCGATTATAAGTTACAAACAAGTTTCTAGTACAGCTTAAACGTTTTTGTTAATAACTTGGAGAATGGTCTAATACGGGAACGTGTTTTTTTTATCAAAAATAATGTTTGCTTGAATTCTTTTCGAAATATTCAATATTTATGATTGGTGCACGGTCAGAGTATTATAAAGCTCGTGAAGCGTATTTTCAGTAACGATAGTAAAGATATAGCCCATGAAACCCGTGTGTAAATTTTGCTATTTACTTGATTTGTATTGCGCTGAAAAAAATATTTGAATAACAATGCAAAAGTTCATTTACAAAGAAAAACAAAACAAAAACAGAACAAGTATTATACGCATTTTTTGGTTTAATAAAAAGAAACACATAAACACAGACATTGAAATATAAAACTCATACTAAAACTATCGCATTCAAAACAGGAGAATAAATAAAAGTTCCTTTAATAATATATGGTTCTTAATCCTCAGTCGATACAATAGCACCTATTACCCAATAATTGGCCTCATCAGGCATATCAGACCTTGTCGCATGGCGCGGGCCTTTTTTTACCTTTCAGATTTAAATTCGTTGCTCTGTTTGAAAAAACAAAACAACAACATATTCAAACTAGAAATTGCGCGGCAGATGCCGACGCGTGTCTCCACACCGCACGTATTGTCATAAGAAAAGTTCAGTATCAATTAAAAGTGAATCGGTGTAGAAATAAAGAAGTTATAGTAAAAGGAAATTTTGGGTGGGTGTGGTCTATGTGGTCGGGGCCCTGGGGTGGGTATTGTGGACATGGATGGTCGAGTTAGACCGTGATGTCATAAGAGATGTTGAGTATTAATTTGAAGTCAATTGGTGACGAAATGAAGAAGTTATGTTAAAACAAATTTTGGGTGTGCGTGGTCTATGTGGGCGGGGCGCCCCAGGGTTGGTAATGGGGCCATGCATAGTTGAGATTGACAGTATTGTCATAAGAGATGTTCGGTATCAATATGAAGTAAATCGGTGTAGAAATGAAGAAGTTAATGTAAAATAACCTAAACAAATAAGTGAAAATATCTGACCCGGCCCCATCCCAACCCCCATAACTTTTGACCCAGGGGTCAGATCAAAATTCTAAATAGTACACCGTCGCACATATGCTCATATCTACCATGTGTGTAAGTTTCAAGGTTCTAGTGCTAATAGTGTAGGAGGAGATAGTGGCCAGGACGGACGGACGGAAGACGGCGGAGATAACCACAATATCCCCACGCTTTTAAAAAAAAAGTAGTGTATGAACATACTTAGTAATTTGCTGTCGATCCCTTATACTTTAAACGGTTTGTGTGCATGCCAAATAAACATCCATCTTTCTCAAAATATAGCGTGTTGAAAGATAATGAGAATGTGTGATTGTAATCAGATATAACATTCTTTTCCGTCAATCACACTTAATTCATGGTAAGCATTGATGTGCGTCTTTTTAAATGTTAAGCATGACATCGATGGAGAAAATAAATGCTATTTTCATCGATATTGTTTATTATCGCCAATAAAGCTCAAAACTCGCCATATACGAGAAAAAGGCGGCCAATATGGAAAAACACGGTCAATACTGGAAAAGGTCGGCCAATACGAAATTCAGCCAATCAGAAACCAGGAAAAACTCGGCCTTATATGAGAATCTTTCAATAGTAGCAGTTTGATTCCTCTGCAGATATGTGTCGCGTTCTGATAAAACTTGGCATAATGCATTTGCGTAAAGTGTCGTCCCAGATTAGCCTTGGCAGTCCGCACAGGCTAATCAGAGACGACACTTTCCGCCTGAATTGGATTTTTGCTAAGAAGAGACTTCATTTAAACGAAAAATAAGATAATATTATAAAGTTAATTAATAAAATTGTCATTAATTAGTTGAATTCATATTGGCTTCAGACAGCCGTATAGGCCTTCGGCCTGCGGCCTCGGGCCCATACGGCTTCAGCTCAATAACAAAGCCAATATGAATAAACTAATTTATAACATTATAATATTACACCTCAGAGATATTGGTCCTTCTATATCTATATCACCGGCTTCAGTCTGTAAAATGCGATAGAGAAACCTAAGAGTATATGGATCGGTGACTATTTTGCGTATATGGACCGTTCGGGGTTACACACCACTAAATATGCATTGTTATAATATATAACATAAAATAAATGAAATCTAAAATCTGAAATAAATAATATCTATATTTAATAATTTATTATATATATATTATATATTATATATTATATATTATATATTATATATTATATATTATATATTATATATTATATTATTTAATATAAATATTACATATTGTGTATTTTATATCTTAAATTTTATTTATTATAATATTATATATTATAATAAATCAAATTTAAGATATAAAATATACAATATGTAATATTTATATTTAATAATATAAAAGATTATATATAATATATACAAAACTGTACAACACTGTACAATGGTACAGGGAAAACGTTTCGGTGTAATATAAGAAATAGTAAACTCCACTTCGGTCCTAATGGCATTATAGTGACCAGCCAGGCAGCCAAAATTGTATATGGACCTCAGCCTGCGTCTTCGTCCATATACGGTTTGTGGCTGCCTGGCTGGTCACTATTATGCCACAGGGACCTAAGTGGGGTTTACTATTTCTTATATATGTGCTATTGTACGGCTGTTTATATCTTAGGTTGTTGTGATATCCGGCTTGTTAAATACAGATTACCTGATCTTATATAACCGTCTATTGCGTCTTGTAACCTTAGCACCGTGATGCTATATTCAGGTATTGATACAGACTTTATTACTAATATAAACATATAAGTATCAAATGTTTCTTGTAAATCGAGTTATATCTAAGATTACGTATCGAGATCTTGATGAACTCAGCTTTTTTAATATTAAATTGTTACTCTTTTTTTCCATTATAGCAGATCTAAATCATCCTTTTATCTTATCGGTTTATAATTAAATATAGGGTTATCTTGATGGTTTTATATCCTACGCTCTACTTGACAACATTGTTTTAAAACAACAAAAAATCAATACATCTCTTTATGTTTGACATCAGCCAAAAAGTATCGTGATCAATCAAAACAAGATAATTAAATACTTAACAATATAATAATCACATCGGTATTTACTCATTACGTAGGAAAACAATCAGATGTAGTACTTAATATTATGTTGTTTTTGTTTATGGTAGTTATTTGTTCTTTTTGAACGAAATGTTACGGAAACAAAGGCATGCCATCATGTCTCGCGATATTATTCGTCCTTGCAAATAATGGATATACCGCTGTATATGCTAGGCATCAGTTCCACCTCAGACGAGTTCTTCATGATACTGAAATACGGAATACCGTTAGGGTCATCGTGGTTACACATTAAAATCCAGAGGGCGAGAATGCGTGATCGCGAGAGTACGATGGCGACAATGCGAGAATACGATGACGAGAGTGCGAGAATACGATGACGAGAGTGCGAGAATACGATGACGAGAATGCGAGAACGCGATAATCGAGAATACGATGACGAGAGTGCGAGAATACGATGACGACAGTGCGACAGTACGATGTCGACAGTGCGATAGTTCGATGGCGACATTGCGAGAGTGCGAGAATACGATGACGAGAGTGCGATAATACGATGACGAGAGTGCGAGAATACGATGACGACAGTGCGACAATACGATGACGACAGTGCGTAATACGATGGCGACAGTACGATATGACTATCGCATTGTCGCCATCGTACTATCGCACTGTCGCCATCGTATTGTCGCACTGTCGTCATGATAATCGGGTTTCGGGTTCGTAGAATGCCTATTCAATCTCAACCGTTAAGCATATATTTAAAACAGTTAACAACACAATACAGTTTGCTTCATACTTTAATACACGCAAGCTTACCTGAGTTTAAATGTAGCTATTTCATTGAACGGTTAGTTTTACAAAAAGGGATGGCATATAGCAAACCACGAAAGAACCAACGCACACATACTTATTTTTAATTACTGATTTTATCGCCTTGTTTGCGTAATATCATTCTATTAAGGATTAAACTCAATTGTGTAATTGACGCAATTGTCAAATTGTCTATGTGTTGGAGTTTTCTGGGAAGATAAATCGCTGTTTTGATCATTGCGTTCATACAAACATAATTATAGCCATAACTGATTAAAAAACATTTGTCCGCACAGGCTTATCAGGGACGACACTTGTCGCTTTTATTGTATTTTTCTTTTAAATGACGAAAATCCAGTTAAGACGGAAAGTGTCGTCCCTGATTAGCTTGTGCGGACTGCACAGGCTATTCTCGTACCACACTTTACGCACATGCATTAGACCTCTTTTCCCAGAGCGCGGTTTATTTATAAAATATACCCTTACGCATACAAAAGTTGTTATGGGGTATACTGGAATCATCCGTCCGCTTGTTTTTATTTGTCCGCGGACAACTATAATAGGTATCAACATGGAACTGTATATAGATCGCTTTAAGGGAAAGTAGTTTCCAAGAACATGCCCTTTGCTTTCACAATAGCACATTTATTGACCTTTGTTAATGTTTATGTTCCAATTTTGTTCTCTGCATATCTCAATAATTACAAGAGTAATCAACGTGAAATTCCAACGTTATGAAACGTTCATCTAGGAGAAGTGCCTAAGAAACAACGCTTAACACATTTCAGAGTTTTTTCCCCCTTGTAATATTAATTTTTCTCCATGCAAAATCTCGAACACAATACGAGGTCCTTTATAGCTATCAAACTCGAGCTAAAGGGGATTGTACTGAACGAAAACTATAACGGTTTCTAACAAAAAACACGGTTATTTCATATTGTTAATTTTCCATTTTTATCATACATAACTTTTGTCAATGGCTTTAGTCCTGTGAAGACATACATGATTTTACCATATACATGTTAGTAATACAACAAGTTATTTAGCTTGAACTAACAATATAATGTTATTATTTAGTTAAATTCATATTGGCTTTGTTATTGAGCTGAAGACAGCCGTATTGGCCTGAGGCCGCAGGCTGTCTGAAGCTGAATAACAAAGCCAATATGAATTCAACTAATTAATGACAATTTTATTAATTAACTTTATAATATTATCTTATTTTTCGTTTAAATGAAGTCTCTTCTTAGCAAAAATCCAATTTAGGCGGAAAGTGTCTGCGGAGGAATCAAACTGCCACTATTGAAAGATTTTCATAAAAGGCCGAGCTTTTCCTGGTTTCTGATTGGCTGAATATCGTATTGGCCGCCCTTTCCCGTACTGGCATTGTTTTTCCATATTGGCCGCGTTTTTCTCGTATAGGCGAGTTTCGAGCTTTTATTGGCGAGGCTCAGCTTGTATGGGGCGAACAAATTGAACACATTCTCGTCTAATATTAAAAAAATAATTAATAATTACATTTACAAATCACAAAGCAATGGTTATTTGCGACGCAACAGTTATAATTTATCTACAAAATTGTAGTTAAAGAAACGATCCACACATCCGCTGCCCCTAATGCTGATCTTTTATTTGACTTCCTGTGCTCCTTGCAGCAGATCTCTTGTAATATTTGCTGCGCTCCTTGACTGTAAATCTCTTATTAAACTAACTGCGCCCCTTAACAGCAGATCTTTTATAAGACTTGCTGCGCTCTTGGACAACAGACGTCTTATTAGTGTCTATCGGCACTCCAGATCTTTTATAAGATTGCTGCGCTCTTTGACAGCAGATATGTTATAAGACTTGCTGCGCTCCGTAACTGCACATATGTTATGAGACTTGCTGCGCAGACCTATTATTGTTAAAATACATGTCACTGCTACTAACTAGGTAACCTGACTCCGGGTGTCGGGGCTTAACGCTTCTATCGGACGCTTTACCCCGCAGTTTGGTTCACGTGCTCTTGAATGCTCTGATCGCTTTGTCTGAGTCCCGTCCGGACGTCTCATCATTGATGATAATGATGATGATGATGATGATGGTGATGATGATGATGATGATGATGATGATGATGATGATGATGATGAAGATGATGATGATGATGAGGAGGAGGAGGAGGAAGAGGAGGAGGTGGAGGATGAGGATGTGGAGGATGAGGATGATGATGATGATGATGATGATGATGAGGATGATGATTCGTGTTTTTCACGCTTTCGAACGTTACACGCCAGTGTGTGGTAATATATGTTGTGAACATTTATATTCACATGAATAAGTATAATTTTCTCTTTTAAAATACTTCGTTTTGGATCAGATGTCTTCTGTTATATTATTTCCACGACGAATAAATTTACAATCACCTGGTTAACGGCACATTTAAATTACATTTCTGTATTGACTGATGTTCTTTTCAAACTGTAATACGATCATTTCTGTACCAGTCTTATATATATCGCTACACTAGTATGTGCCTCTTTAATTGTTGTTAAACGCTTCAAAGCAATTGAATAGAGCAGTTACGGCCTCAGGTAACCAGAAACCAACTTGGAAAATCATCTTAAAATGTTCGCGTCGCGTGTGATTCTTTTGATAGCATGTACAGTTATGGCCATAATTTTCACGTTTGTAAAGTTTTATTTAGTTATGTCAGCATGAACATTACTATGTGCGAGCAACAGTCGCAATATTTTAAAACCACCTATGATCGGAAGCTCGTAAAGCATGATTTAACCCGCAAATGCATGTTTCGCAGCGATTTGTTCATGTGACATATAGTATGTTATGACACATTTTTTTTTTAAGTTTGAGGTTTTGTGCTTGAATGTAAGTCATGTTTTGTTTAAGTTTCTTTCTAATAATTTTCAGGAAAAAAAAATGTATTATTTTAAAAGAAGGAAGTTAGCTTATTTGTTTGATTAATTAGAAATTCAATCGGCAAAACGTTCGAAAACAAAACGATCATACGGAGTAATGATGCTTATGAATTATATTATGGAGTCGATAACGAGATAAAATGATGGTTAAATAGTCGCGAATCGGAACAATCCATATGTGTATTTGCAGATACACAACCATAATGAAAATACTTACTATATAAATTATTTTATAATCTGAGAAATATTTTTAATTTACAAACATATTTTACTAGATTTGCAAAGGTTCTGCACGCATTGTTGCGTTGTTAATGTTGTAACACGAATAATAACATTGATCTCTTGGTATCGGATGATCACATAGTTAACTGTTACACTGAACTTTTCTACAAACGTTTCATCATTTATATGGTTGATATCACATTTGCTAATTTATTAAAGTTAACACACAATAACATTAAAAAATACAATACAGTACAATCTTATTGTAAAAACGTATAATTTTACTTACCTCGTGCAGTCCTATGGCTCCTATGGCTCCTATTCGTTGTCACTACTCGGAGCATGTTAAATTGCAAATGTGCAACCCTTCGTGCTCAAAATAGTGGAAATATGTTCCAAATAAATTCCATCCCATATTTTATAAATATCATATTGAGTCGTAAATTTTCTATTTGCTTGATATACGGTAAAATATTTAGTAGACACACACTTTTTATATGTAAGATTGTTTGAACGAAGGTACATATTGCTTCCTCACTACATATAAATGAAAACATAGTATTCATTTGTGAAACTAATCTTAAATGTTTACGGGACTTGCTCATCGACACGATCGAAAATAAATAAATAACTAATATAGCATTTAAAATTAATTTAAATCTGTGGCAGTGGCGGCACCTTACATTTTGCTCCGAAAGGTCCAGGGTTCTAATACCGGGAAATGCAAACATTGTCTGTTGCTTATATTATAACTTTAAATTGTTATAGGTATGATACTTTTGTTAATACCGATACATTTAGGACATTTCCATAACAATATAAGCAATTAAACAAATCGGTCATAATTGTTGTATATTAATGCTTTAGACATTTAACTTACATCAAATGATGTATGCATCAACGTTTAATCCGATATCAACATGTCCATTCGTACAAGTGATCTGTTAAAATGTTCGTCCCCGGAATTTATTTAATAGGTCTTAAAACATAAACCAAAGAAAATAAGACCAACTTAGAAATCAAACAAATTAAACAATTTTTTAAACGTTTGCATATTTTTATATATATATATATATATCAACTCACTTTTAAGTTTGACGCATTTATCACAACTTGTTTCTTTTTAGTGCCTTTTTTATTTCACGTTCGTTCGAAGTCTTAAATCCAAGTGACTCCACTTTAATCGGTGGAAAAAGGCAACGCCCCTTCAGTTTTTCTTTTTCCAATCATTTCAGCTAATAACTAAAGTAATTCAACATAGCGAAGGATCTTAGTTAAACTAGGCCCTGGTTTACCCAAACTGTGATCATTGTTAACCTAATTAATGTCGACTTAGCGGGTTAATTGCGTTATCACTTGAGACTATAACAAACTATCTCATCTTATCTTATCTTATCTCGAGCATCTTTGTACTTAATAATTATTGTAGACGAATGTTTATTGGTTCAGGGAAGTATTGCCGTCCTGTCACTCAAAGTAGTCCTTCAACCAGAACATAACTTGTGCAATCCAATCATTGGTAGACAATAGTTGTCACAACATAAGTTTTGTTTTGCGCCCTGGAAACTGCGTACGTGACTTTTTGTGGTTACCGTTTGTATAAATTAACCAGTAGTCCCATGTTTCAGACACATTCGGTGTTGGACCTGTGAGGAACTAACCATGAGTGGACTGACTGGATTCCTTGTGGTTCTCTGCTGGTTGCAGTGCTCAGGTAAATTAATGGGATATTTTTAACGGCGATACGAATTGATTTAATCGTTTTTGACAGCATATTAACAAACAAACACGGCAACACAACAGCAGTAGCTGCAATTAAATGGTTGTTCTAACACAAGCTTGTTTCTCAGACGAAAACACCGTTATGTACTTACTAAAATTCAATTTATAAAGTTTAATCAGAACGGATGGCCGAGTGGTTTAAGCGCTAGACTTTGTCTCAGTGGCTCGAACCCCGGTGCGGATTACTTCTCTTTTTTTAATTAAATTTTAGTATTGTTTTAATCTACAGCTTTTTAGTTCCGATGTTAACGTTTATCAATTGAAAGAATTTAATGAAAAACTTCAAAACATTCCAAAATCTGTGAACAAATCCCTTTAATGTTATGAATAACGTATTGATTTTATAAAAAAATAAATAAAAACAAATATGCTGTAATACACAATTACTTAATTCATGTACATATTGGAATCGATCAATGTCAAAGAAAAAAACGAGCACGAGTTTTTCAAAATAATGTTGCTGTTTAAGCAATATAATTTATACCATAAATAATTTTTAAAAAATCCAAAAAACACGTTTTTATAAGAAAAATAATAATAAATAAATAAATAATAAGTAATGAAAGTTTCTCAACGATTTTTTAATCACTATTAAAATAGTATGTTTCTACTTAACACGATGCATCATTAAATATTAACGACGAATCAAACATTCCCATAATGGTCTGCGTAAATATTAAATAATCTTTTCAACATTTTAGTTATTCAATCTTCATCTGCGAAAATTACAAAGTTACTTTAGACTAAGTTTTAAACTATCGCCATCAGACATTTTTTTATATTTTACCTCGAACTTCACCGAATATCTAAATTTCAAAATATTTCTTTCGCTCTTGTCCATGGCTTTAAATGTGGGCATAATATGTAAAGTGTTTTATATTGCATTTGAATTAAGAAGACCATTCTCTTATTAGAAATGCAACGAGTTATTAATTAATAATATTAATTAATATATTTGTTAAAATTTAACCATTTATTTTCGTATCGTAGACAATTTAGACAATATATTTTCAAAATAAAATATTGTAATTACTCTTAGTTTTCGTACACTTAAAAATAATTTTGAAAAAAATCGTGTCCGAAAATTAAGATACACAAATATTAAATAAAAAATACAGGTGTTCTTAAATTAAGAGACCTTAATCCAGTTGTAACAACGCGTGATCGAAGTGTCACCAGATAAGTGCAACTGGGCAAAATTCTGGAAAAAAAGCGTTGTAAAATAAACTGTCCGAAAATCATATTAATTTTAAACAAAAACTCGTATGTCCGAAAATTAAGAGTCACGAAAAATGATTAGTTTGGCAAAAAACAGTGGTGTCCGAAAATATTGATTGTCCAAAAACTTTGGGTAATTACGGTATACATATATTTACTTAAATATGTAACATTTTAAAAACGTATTCGGTCGCTTTAACTACAAAAAAAGGAAATCGCTTAGGCCTGTATAACACGATTTTTTTCCGAATGACCTGGTTTCAGCCCACAGTTTTAATTAGGGTTGGCGTCAGGATACGTACATTATGCACTATTTAGCGTATTATGCTTTATTTCCAAACGAGCACTTGTCCACCTTTAGAGGCACCTTTCAGACATACAAAAGTCATTCTCCGAAAGCAATTTTCAATGAATGGATATGCATGTTTAATGGCCCCATTTTGGACATACACGAGTTATTCTCATGGAGCGACCTAGTTCACGCTTGGCTTCCTCGGCTTCCTGTCGGGCTAACCTAGTTTCGGCCCTGGGTTTTAATTAGAGTGGGCCTCAGGGGACGTACACACATTACGTGAACGTAACGTCCACCGAGTGGATATGCACAATTAATGATCCCTTTGCAGCAAACAGGACATATCCCCCGATGGCGACCTAATCAAAACAGACCTCCCGTTGGCTGCATGTTTTGCTTACCTAGTTTCGCCCCAGAGTTTTATTTATGATGGGCATCACGGGAAAGTACTTGATCCCCTATAGCAGCATGGTCAGTGTCAGTACGTTATGATGGACTTGATCCCCTATAGCAGCATGGTCAGTGTCAGTACGTTATGATGGATTGATCCCCTATAGCAGCATGGCCAGTGTCAGTACGTTATGATGGACTTGATCCCCTATAGCAGCATGGTCAGTGCCAGTATGTTATGATGGACTTGATCTCCTATAGCAGCATGGTTAGTGTCAGTACCTTATGATAGACTTGATCCCCTATAGCAGCATGGTCAGTGTCAGTACGTTATGATGGACTTGATCCCATATAGCAGCATTGTCAGTGTCAGTACGTTATGATGGACTTGATCCCCTATAGCAGCATGGACAGTGTCAGTACGTTATGATGGACTTGATCCTATATATCAGCATGGTCAGTGTCAGTACGTTATGATGGACTTGATCCCCTATAGAAGCATGGTCAGTGTCATTCGTGAAGCGTATAGAAGTCAACTAAAATAGTTATTTTATTATATAAACGATTAATGACTTCACATAACATACAACACAAAATATGATTAGTTCTAGAGTGTATGTTATTGACACGCTCATAACTTTATTTGTATCGCTTAATTTAAACAACTTCGCAAAATTAATTTGTATCCGCATGAAGTTTTCAACAGTTAGTGGTATACGTTAAATAATTTGAGTAAATTTAAAATCTTTAAGAAATTGTACGCAATTTGATTTGCGTCAAATGGTCCCGTTGCATAAATTTCGACGAGACAACTTGGACAAAAGTGAGCTATTCGCAAAATAATCAATGTGAGGGAAATAAGACAAACATTGTCTACATTTATATACTACAAAGCATTATATAAGATATCAATAAAACTTCACTTACTCATATTTACAGTATGTGTATATGACTACAGGCTGTCTATTCAAAAGCACCAACAGCTAAATTTGGCTGTATTTACACATTAAGATAGAATTCAAATATCATCAAATCAAAAATTAATACAATACGTAAAATAAAACTGTATAAGTAAAGCTTTAATTCGTATTTTGACAGTTAAAACTGACCAACAAAACAGTATTGATAAAAGTTTCAGAACAAATAAATCTGCCCATGATTTGCGTCAAACAGCGGCAAATTGGAGAATGTTTTATTGCCCAAATAGAAAAAAACATGTCACAAAACAACTTGCATTTTTACATATAAATAGGGTTCAAATAGCATCCAAACAAACAGTAATACAATACAAAAATTAAAACTTTATTGGCAAAGCTTGAATTTTGTATTTTTACAATTAAAACTGATCTACAAAACATTCTTGACAAAAGTTTCAGAACAAATAAGTTTGGTGGTCTGCTCATTATTCGCCTTTATGTCAGAAACCAATAGAGCTACTACATCCTTTTGTACTTTTTAACTTGAGGGTATTTAGCAATATTCGTGTTTGTATTCAAAGATATCACCGTATTTTCTCAATGCTTTAAAATGACCTTATATATTATATATGAAATGTTGTATTATATTTAATACCATCGCACTTAAGGTAATCATTTCGAGATTAAATATGAAGTTGTCAATGGTAACAAAGTTATTTACCCTACAAAATACGAAATGCATAATGAAACGTGTCCGAGAATATTAGTTCTTCGTGATTTAATTACTTCGTGGTATGACTTAAGTTAAATCTCTTTTACTAATAACTAGCCAAATTAAGTCTGGTTTCATATCAGAACAGAACAGAAATTCATCACGACTCTTACACAGTACATAGTCAGTCTTAACCATATAATAATACACCCAAGTGATCAAACAGTAATTAGCAGTGGACATACAATCGTAATAAATGGTAGTTTGGAAAAAAAAACGAATTTTTCCAAAATATTTATGTGAGAGGTTGGCTATCATGCTGATCAAATTTATGGAAATAAACTAAAATTGAAAATTAACCCGTTAAACTAATTTGTATTCAATCATAAACCTTTTCGCTTTTATATTTAATATGTTAAAGACATCTTTAAATGTAATAACGAAATAGGACGCGGACTGTGTGAAGCATTTATTTGCTGTAAAATTAATTTATTTTTCAATTATAATGCACGCACGGAAGGAATATACCGGTAAAATAATTATCCGATATTGGTTACCAGGTATAACTATAAAAGGGCTATTCCCCCAGATTGTCGTATTTAAAAATGTCATTTAATATATTTACTTACAAATCTATACTGCTTAAATAATCTTACAACAGCATTTTTAAAAGTTGAATAACAATATTGCCACCCCGGGCCATCTGGAAGCAAACGCTTCTGCGCTACGATTGCGCCACGCTGGCTTTAATAATTTTCAGTGAAGTATAAACCACGTTTTTTTTCTAAATTATCGATTCAAGGCGTTACAAAACCTATAGCATTTTACCGATTTCGCATGACAATTATAAAATAATGAACCAATATTTTTAACATTTATTTTAACATTTATATTAGTCAGTAGTGTGTTTTTTTTTCCTTTTTTTAATAATGAATGCAATCTGTTTTAAATCTATGACAAATAGTTTGAAAATCGTCGTTTGACAATACTGTCCCTTTAATATATCTTACTACGAGCCAATATGAAAAATGACAGTAGATTTTTTATTTTCTAAATAACTGTATTTTATTATGTATGTATACACTGTATAAATTCATTTTATTTTTTAATTTAACATGATTTTTGCACTTGTTAAACTTAAATAAGATTTTTCAAGATTCATTTGTGATTTGTTTTTGTTTGATAGATATTGTTTTATAATCACCAATACGATGGGATTCAATTTTAAATGGGCATAAACATGATTGGCGTGTATTACAGTGTTTTAAAATAGGCTTCTAAATAAGTTAAACTAGTATTACTAAAACCAGCATATGTACGGTACTTAAATATCAATAATTAAAATCATTACATTTTCTTTGTTCTGTTGGAAAATATATTATATTGTTTAATGTTCTGATAATTAATTCTACTGTTTTTTAGTTATTGATACTTTTTTAAAGGAACGTAAGAGGTTTTAAAAATAGTTCCTACAGTCTATTCACAACAGTGTATAAATAAATAATATATGGAAAATTCGATCAGATGTTGCTTACGATAATAGCATGGTACAAAAGATAAAACCTTTTTGTTATTTGACTATTTTGCAGAGGCAGCAGTAACGTTCTCGGCTCCTGGAACGCCTTCTGGTGGATCAACAACGGCGACGGGTGTTACCGAAACCAGTACCGCAACTACTCTCCTGTTCACTGTCGTTGCTGCCGGTACAGGCACCATTACATACGCCTTTGAGACCGATGGCAATCCAGGCAGCGTTGCAGCAATTGCTGCCGGGGCAATGACACTTGCAGCTGGAAAGTCAATCGACTACGAAACGACCAAATCGCTTACTTTCAAAGTTAGGT
Source organism: Dreissena rostriformis (assembly GCA_007657795.1). NCBI lineage: Eukaryota > Metazoa > Mollusca > Bivalvia > Myida > Dreissenidae > Dreissena > Dreissena rostriformis. The sequence goes on along the minus strand of VMBQ01002558.1, from coordinate 102,909 downwards.
ACGAATAAGTATTTTTCATTACATAAAAATTCGCTGCCGATGTGTGCACTGCATTACAACGCATCATATATTTCATATCCCTTTTATTAAACTGCATGATACTATATTGAATATGGTGTTTTACAGCGCCACAGACACGGCCACCCCGCCTGTGAAAGAAATTTTGACAGTAACGCTTCCGATCAAAAACATGCTATAATTCGCCAAGGCGAAGTGCGGAGTATGTGCGACTGACGGAGCTACGGCGGGTAAGATTGGCGAATAATTTCTCTACTGATTTGTTGATTTAATGAAACCAATTATGCAATTATGATGCGGTTATCATGCCCGAGTACATTTAAACTTATGTATTATGTTTATACTCAACGAGATGATTTTCATGATCAAAACATTTGTTTTATAGTTTAAGTTTAAACTTTTTCTAGCGCTATCATATTGATGTTACAGGTACCGCGATCGCCACATATGTGGTCGCTGACGCAGCAACGGGTGATACTGTTGGATATACAACTAAGAATATCTATGTGTTTATGTGTAATTTCAAACTTCCGTTGAACTATCGTGACAAGTCACTTGCACTTGTCCATACGTTTTACGACAATTGTATTCGTTGGTATTATTTTTGTTTTATTTACTTCGAGATTCCCTAATGAAGCACAGATACATCAGTATAATATAACCCTGGCGTATGATCAATTACTTATATACTTTATTGTTTAGTTTCCGGGACGGACTTGGCGGTGGGCGCAACAACAGGCGCACTGACAGTTGCCACGGGTAAGACGCTCAGTCAAGCTACAACAGGGGGCTACACCGTCATAATCACGGCCACGGCGACCGGAACTACTCCATCTGCTGTTGGCACGACGGAGGTCTGGGTCGCGATTTGCTCAACCACCTGCAGCGGAGTGGGACACCTGACAGCTTTAATTGGTGTGCTGCTTCTGGGCTTGTTGGCGACATGCAATATTTAAACATTCCTGATTGGAGAAAAACGCAGTTTTAACATCTTTTACAGTGACGTGTTAACATATAATTACGTTAATATTACAAACAGGTTATGACATAATAATATTTTTTAAAAAATGGGTACATTAATTAAAAGCAAATCAATTATTGTGAAACCTTTGTAGCGATTCGAATGAAAAAAAATAAATGTTTCTCTACCATGAACCATGTTAAAGAAATGAATCGGTGTGAAACTTGTTATTACCATACTTAATGCGTCTGTGATACCTTTTTCTTCTTTTCTTCTTCTTTTTTTTTCTTCTTTTTTTTGTATGCTATGGAATGTTCCTATATGAATTACCTGATGGTATATGATTTTTTGGAACATTTTTCTATTGACTTTCATTTTGTGTGGAAAATAAAATAAAAAAGAAAATTGCATGTGTGCGTTCTTTGGCGTGTGTGTTATATTTAGTGACGTTGAGGTTATATTTAGTGTTCTTGACATTAACCCATTTATTCCTAATAGACTCTCCCATCCTTCTAAATTGGATCAATTTATTACCAAAATTAGGGATGTCAAGTATATTTTTTTTCTATATTTAGAATATTTCGTACAGAAAGTCCTTAAGCAAACAGCGCAGACCCTGATGAGACGCCGCATCATGCGGCGTCTCATCTGGGTCAACGATGTTTGCCAAACAATTGACGCCGTTATAATAGATAGTATCATACTCAATCGAATAGCACTAAGGGGGTAGTAATAAGAATGAAGGAACGAATACAAGCTCTTGCATGTTCCATGATCTATAATATTCTTTGAAATCATAGTACACTTTCAGTGAAAAGCGCTAGAAAAAATCTTTGAGTTAATTATTTTGTCAATTTAATGTAAAACGTTGATAGTGCACAGTTTCACATCTAGTTTAAGTATCTTTTACATTTGTTTTAAGCCTTGTTGGAAACAAGTGTTTTCAATTTGGTGATACTGATACGATTAAAAAAAGCACCTTTTTAATTGTTTCAATTGATCAAACGCACATTTCAATGGGGTTTAAAGGGACTGTAAACCACGAATGACGAAAAGAGAAAAGTTCTAAAATATCGTATTTTTTTTACAATAATTTGTTTAATTTGATTAAAATATCACGACTGGTATATTACATTACTTGAAAAAGTTAATATTTTTAGTTTATTCGGTAATAAAATTTCGCGATGTGAAATCGAAAGTACATCGCGAAAAAAGGTGACATAACGATATACACACTATAAATAATTTAACGCAAGTAGATTGATCATTTTATATATAAACTATATACAATTCACTTCGCGTGCACAATTTGCATTCCTGGGTTTACCACGTGACGATGATGATCAATCTACTTGCGTTATTTATAGTTAACTGGTAGATACCTTGTAGACATACCCAGTACAATTTATTACCGAATTATGGAAGCATATTTGTGCCACCACTTAACAACTTAAAATAACATGAAAATAATGGAGGATTTCGCGAAAAAGAAATTCTTTTCGCGAAAACAGATAAATTTTCATGGAAATAAATATATTATGTTAACACGAATTTATGCATGTTAGTGCTCTAAACTGCCAACACATACAGATAAAATTTTCATGAAAATAATGGAAGATTTCGCGAAAACAAATATTTTTTCTCGAAATCAGATAACTTCATGAAATTATGCATATAAATTCGCGAAAAATGCCAGTTATATAAAAATAGATGCTCTTCAATCGGTGAACATTGTCTTTATCCTACAGACCAAGAACTGGAGTGTACGTGCATACTATAGCAAGTAGTAAGTTTCCTTTTATTGTTTTATTTTTAATGCAAATGCATCTTTGTTGACGAAAATACATGTATCTGTTTTTACATATTTATTTTCAGACACAAAAATGAAAATTACTGGGTGAGAAATGGATGTGCGATTTTTCTGTATTCATTACTGCAACAGTCTATACAGTGTCAATGTCACATTAAGAGTTCATTAAAGAATGTTAGACATTTGGATTTTTTATTTGAATAATAGATCTCTAATTTTCTTTATGTTAATTCCAGATCATGCCCGCATACGATATTCAAGAAGCCGATCTTCAGGGTATGTCATCATCACAGCTTATTGTTTTGTATCGTCAGAGAGGCTATTCTATACGTGAAATTCTTGGAGTTATGGCCATACGACATGGAAAAAACGCAAACGATCAATTTCCCGAGTCTTGAGACGTTACCGCCTGACTAGAGGTCAAAGTCAGCACAGTCTCGAACAAATTATTCAAGGAATATTGCTTGAGTTATCAGCTTCCGGTGAAAATGCTGGTTATCGGCAAATGCATCAAAGACTCCTGATTAATCATGGACTTGCAGCTACATTTGAGATGGTTCGTCTAATTTTAGGACTTATTGATCCACAAGGTGTTGCATTAAGGCAGGCGGGAAGGTTAAGGCGGAGAATTTATATAAACAATGGTCCCAATTTTGCAAGCCATTTAGATGGCTGGGACAAATTAAAGCCATACGGTTTGTCAATCCATGGAGCTGTGGATGTATTTTCCCGTAGAGTGTTGTGGCTGAAATGTTGTGATTCTCACAAAAAGCCGATGTACATATCTAGCTTTTATTTAGACTACATTAGGGAAATTAATGGCATTCCAGTTCGGGTTTACGGTGACCGCGGTACAGAAAATTCTATTGTCCGTGATGTGCAAATGGCATTACGATGGACGGACGCAGATCAGTACCAGGGGATCCTAAGCTTCGTCTATGTTTCATCTAACAGAAATGTCAGAATTGAGAGGTTTTGGCGAAGTCTTCGAGAAATGTGTGGAAATGTCTGGATGAACCATTTTAAAGATATGAGTGATTTCGGATTACTGGACAAATCTGATAGTGTGCACTTAGAATGCATAAGATACTGTTTTCTTCCTGTCATTAGTAAAGACCTGAATGAAGTTTGCAATATTTGGAATACTCATCGTGTTCGTCGAAATAACCGAATGTCATGTCCTGCAGGAAAACCTGAGGTGTTGTTCTTTCAGCCAGAAGTATATGGTGCAAGAGATTGTAAAATACCACTGGTTGACAATAGGGAATTAAATGATGTGGTACGGGAGTATTCTCAACGCCCTCCAGAACTTGGTGTATCACAAGAGTTCCTGACAATTGCAAGAGCAGGTGTCGGAGATTTGAATCTTCAATACCCACCTAGAAACAGAGAAGAAGGAACAGAGCTTTTTGCTGCAATAACCATGTACATTGAACGCCTCGTTTAACACGGAAATGAAACAAAAATGAACTTAATGATACTTCCTTACAAGCTGGCTAACTTGTGCATTGGTTGACAAAATGTCAATTAGTAGATATAGTTGTGTCTGAAAGCAGAGCAAGTACTAGTTTTAAACAAGCTGTTGGGTTTGTATGCGCTGTCATTGCCATGTATGATTGTGTGT
>VMBQ01002558.1:69553-97219 GCA_007657795.1 Dreissena rostriformis | reverse complement strand
ACACACACACACACACACACACACACACACACACACACACACACACACACACACACACACACACACACACACACGTGAAGGCTGAGTGGCTTCGGCGCTTGGTTTTTACTCCATGGGTCAGTGGTTCGAGCCCTGGTGTGGTTAATGGTTTTCTCTTTTTTTTCGTTTTTCACTTTTACTCTTGTTTTAATATTGGGGCTCTTTAGTTCTGATGTTTATATTAATCAATTTTAAGCATGTAATGACAAACTTCAAAACATGCCAAAATCTGTGAACAAGGATCTTTAAGGTTAACTTAGTTCAGTTGACAAAACTTCCCCTGTCACTATTAATCCGTGCAAGCTACATAAACAAAGTATTTCTATATCTTATTAAGAACCTTACTTTAAACAATAACAAACTTATTTATTAAGAAATGATGTAATTTGTATCCCTTTGCTTTTCATAAACCAATTTTCTTTCTGGTTTTTCTTACAATCCAGCGTACTCGTTAAGGAACTTTTAACTGACGTATGGATATTGGTTTAATTTAACATACCCAATATAAACAGGACTGCGCCACCCGTTATGCATTTATATTAAGTAAACTTCGATTGGGTAATTAAATTGAACTTTGCACTATTTGCCTATATATAGAGATAATTATAAGAACTTTGAATATTACGTGAACTTTGATTGGATATTTAAATTGAACTTTGCACTATTTGCCTATATAAATGGATTATAAGTATTTTCGACGCTGTTCAACTATATATTTACAAAAGGTAAAACAGCAATACTTTTAATCAAAATGAAGTTGGACAATTTGGTTATTATTTCACTTGAAATATTTATTATATGTGAATTAGGGATAATATGTCAAGGGAATTGTGTGGAATTGGCAAAGGGAACCCATCAACAAGTTGGTAAGAATTCACATTTCATTTCAACTTAAAATAAATTCTGAAAAATAAATAACAAGTAGCTCTATTAAAATAATTAAAATCTCCACCAGACAAAAAGCTACAAACACTGTACTCACACTAACAGTAATAACAACAAAGCACAACACCGCACATTAATTTATTATTTATTATTCATAATAATATTGCTTTTGTGTTAAATATTGACTAGCGAGTTAAACTGTTTTATTTATTTAAACATTTGTTTTAAGTAACCCAATTTTTTATTGTTTTTGTTTATATTTATTTTATTTATTTTTTAAATTTTATTTCATTTTTTGTATCTGCAGAAATAAAACGTGGAGGGATAAAATAAAAGGGAATTGAAAATAGCTTTATTTATTTTCTTCCATATTCTGGTAGAATCTTATGTTATAACAATGCATAAGCATATTCGCCTGTTTGGAACGTTCTTGTTATGACTAATGTCAATCCAACATGATATGTGTAATTCGTGGTTAATAAACCAATCAATGACACAGTCTATGTACATTTATTACACGAAATGCTCACACAATCTGACGAACGTACAGGATAGACGCACGGTTTGACGTCTAGGTACACGAACGGACGGACGAACGGATGGACATTTAGTGAGACATTAAAGCAAGACTTACTAGCACACGTAAGTACAAACGTGTGAGCGTGAGGGCGGATCTGAGAATAGCGAGACTTACGTTGTCACTAACGAAAGTTTGGTCAGATGGACTCGTCTTATTTATTTTTTCTTAAATTAATGAAAGGTTTGATCATTCATGAATTCAAAAGTTATGTCTGCTGTCAGCTTTGTACTTCATATTTGAAAGTTATCAATATGTATTAAACTATACTTAAAATTAATGATTTCTTCGTGATTATAAATTCCAACCCATACGTCCCTTCAATTTATATATAGTGTTTCAACTCTGTAATTGATTTCGCGAACATATGAAGATAATACAAGACGTCAGCATACAATGAAAAGATCGAGTACCGAGCGAACAAACTTTTCATTTTTGCGAAATATCCGATACTTAATTTTCAAAGTATTTATTGATTGGGGCTTAAAAAAATAGTCATTAATTCAGTGCCTAAAAAGTAGGTGCCGAATGTCCAGAATATGGCTTCATCGAAAACGGAATATTGAAAACTTCCGACTAATAATTGTATTGCTCGGGTTGGTGAAAACTACTCACGACGACGTAATTACGCATACTTAAGGAAAAGTTTGAATCTAATTACATGTTTTGCCGCGCTGAGTTGTCGAATTAGAGCACATATGAATCAAAACCGCCCCCGGATTCCGAATTGAACGCCAACACACATCACTTGAAACTTATTAGGTGATATGAAATTTCTTATTGTCGAAAAATTATACTTTATTCGTTCCAGCTGATTCCAAATAATTTCATAAATGGCATTGACCTTTGACGACGTGAAGATTAAAAAATAATACACTGATGGCGTCATATCATTGATAATAAATAATGCCGTTTGGTTATACAAACTGATCATGTCCCAGCAGCCTCGTACCTGGCGAAAGTTTGCGACAGGTAAAAAACAAGCGCCACATCGCCACTTATGTCGCGGCGATCTCCACGCAGAGTTGTCGTTCCATGCTCTCACATTTGACACAGACGGTAGGGATAGTTAAACAAAAAAAGCTCTGTTTAAAGTGCGGTGACCCCCTTTTTTTATTTTTGTTTTATGATAAAAATACGTAGATGAACATATTTGAGCAGTTTCGCAAAAAGTTATTAGATAGAACTTTTTTAAATTCCATTTTTGTGGTTAAAATAGTAAAAAATTGACGTTTTTTTGGGTGACATAAAAATTATAAAAATTAAATTTCTTAAAATTTAACTTGTGTTCTCCATTTTTTTGGTTGTTTGTGGTTTACTTAAATGGTATATGATATATATTAGCTTATATAATCTCTACATGTTTCCAATTTCATAGGTTATTAATCATTATTATGCAATTACAGATTTTTCAGTTTTAATGAAAAAGTACATATTATATAATGGTGAATAAAATCCAAACAAAGACGGTGACCCTATGTTTTTATTGTATTTTTCATTAAGTATTTGTATGTAGTACTTGAATAAAAATTTTGAGCAAAAGTTATAAGATGGAAAAAAATCAGCAAAACTGCCGCAACACCCCTTAAGTATTATATTTTGAAAATTAAAATCCTTTTTCTTTCATATGTTGAAAATAGTGTATAAGTTTAGGTTCATAATAAAACAATAAATTACCTAAATTAAAAAAAAAAGTAAACATAACAACTGGAAAATTATTACGTGTTTGGTTGCAACGGCAGGGATTTGATCGAGATATGCTGGTTCCAGTCGAATCTCTACGCGGAGGTTGATGTCGCGGATGTAATGGAGGCCTAGCTGTAGACCAAATGTGAACGAGAAATAAGTATAATTTTAATCGATGCGCGTTAAAAATCACTGGGAATATAGCATGTGCTTTAAAAAATTCGTGTTATTAAATTTAAATTTTCATGAAGTTCTTCAATATGTTTGTTTCGCAAATGTTTTTATATGTGTCAACGGAAAATATCCTGTAAAAAAACAAACATCAAAACACACAGTATTTCGACGTTTACTTCATGCATATAGAACCTTACCAATATCTAATAATTAAGAGGAATTGTTTTCGTTTTCGTATTCAATACTAGTAACTGCATTAAAAAAAAACATGACAACGTTCTTTGGAATGACTACACTCTAAATATAGGCAGAATAATTTTAAACTTAATTTAAAACGTATATAAATAAGATGTTATATAAATAATATTATAAGCTCAAACGCAATTATTCTCATTTAAAACATTCATAAGAACTAATCTGACATAAAACAGTGTCATCTGAAAATATATTGCAGAGCGTTACTATTAAACATCAAAGATTTCCCACAACGTTCAAGCATAAAATAAATTATGACACACTTGTGCGTGCATGCACCATGGCGAAATAAAAGCAATAGTATATAGATATATACATGTACGTTCAAAAGAGTTTACATTTTCACAACTTTCTATATATAAAACCCGATTTATGCACGTGAGAACTTAAAACGTCCATGAATCAATGTTCATCGATTACGTATAAGCCTTTATTATTGCGGCATAATAACAAATCTTGCATATAATTTCTATTCGGATCGTTCACGTATCGATGATTATTTTCTGTCATCCATGCGGTTAAAATTTAATCGACATGGTGGACTTTTCTTTTTAGTGTTTCATCTTTGATTGAGACCTCAAAAAGTGCGTTATTTGGTCTTGGTGTAAATTTGGTTTCAATTAATTACGTTTTGCACTTCGTATGGGCTTTAAATACATGCGTATTAATACTTCATTCATTTGCAGATTGTATGGATGTTAGGGGATGTTGGGTATATACAAATTCGCGTGAAATCCATGGTTGCAATTGAATGATTGCCATAGATATTTTGTATCGAATTGAGTCCATGTGTATAGAAGTGTTACCGTTTAAGCTTGTAACGCCGTTAAGGCGAAATGGGTTGTAATGACATTTTGGATTAACAGCTGTTCAACTTGTTTACATGATTGCAGGCTAGTTCTGGGAAAACAGGGCTTAATGTATGTGCGTAAAGTGTCATCCAAGATTAGCCGGTGTAGTCCGCACAGGCTAATCAGGGACGAAATTTCCTCTTTTTATTTATTTTTCATTTTAAAAAAGTATATTCTAAGCGAACATCCAGTTAAGGCGAAGAGTGCTGACCCTGATTTGCCTGTGCGGACTGCACAGTCTAATCTGGGATGACACTTAACGTACAGGCATTTAGCCCAGTTTTCCAAGAGCGCGACTTATATCATTAACAGGACGGTTCTTACGGTACATACGCAGTATGCAATTATTGGTTTCATGTTCGAATAAATATATAAAAAGAATAATAATTACTATCTGAAATCATGGTTTAATTCAAGCTGCGCAATTTACGAAAGCGATGTTTGTTTAATTGTACAGCGTAATTTGATTCAGACAGTTATGATTGCACACTGCGTGTATTATATATGAATAATTCTCTACAAATCAAATATGAACGAGAAATTGTTTTCGGAATATAAGGGGTTTACTCTCCGGTCTAATGCGATAAACTTAACTTGCCACGGAGGCCAGTTAAACTACTCATGGTTTTGCTACGTTTACAAATAATATGTTTCACCAGTGCAAATCTGCCCTTCTAGAATCAGAGGAAAAGGTAGAGTGACCCTTTAAATGAGCCTTGTTCTGAGAAAACTGGGCATAATGCATGTGCGTAAAGTGTCGTCCCAGATTAGCCTGTGCAGTCCGCACAGGCTAATCAGGGACGACACTTTCCGCTTTTATGAATTTTCGTTTAAATGAAGTCTATTCTAAGCAAAAATCCAATTAAGTCGGAAAGTGTCGTCCCTGATTAGCTTGTGCGGACTGCACAGGCTTATCTGGGACGACACTTTACGCACATGCATTTTGTCCAGTTTTCTCAGAACGCGACACAAATGATTTAAAGGCCTCGCCTCACAAGTCGGAATCCCCAGCTGGAAACTAACAAATTCCCGCCCCATATGATACTTACTTTGATAGCAGTCCGCACAGGCTAATCAGGGACGACACTTTTCGCCTAAACTTGATTTTTGCTAAGAAGAGACTTTCTTTAAACGAAAGATATTACAAAAGCGAAACGTGTCGTCCCTGATTAGTATGTGCGGACGGTACAGGCTAATCTGGGACGACACAGGCTTATCTTGGGCGACACTTTACGCACATGCATATTACCCCCTTTTCACAGAGCGAGGCTCAAAATAAATGTGGCATATAGCACATTTGCATATTATTTGGTATTTATCCCACAGCGAATTCGGTTGATTAAAGCCCCGTTGATTAAATTTCTGCTATCCACGGCACGAAATGACGTAATTTTTTCGACAAAATGACGTCATAAATCCAGCGAAATTATCCAGTTAAACTACATTCTATACATAGATGGTGACGTCACTTCGTTATTGTCACCTCTATACTAAGACGCACCCCTGGTTTGGGGAATTATGCTTCCGCCAAAGTAGTTCTGCGTAGGAATGAAAATGTTAACAATGAAAGAAAAATCGTTTTTTATTGTGTGTTTAAAACGAACTGTTGTTTAAAGAAATTTTATTTAATTATGTTCAAATGTGATTTTGAATCTCTATTAAGACTGATAGTGATTATCAGAAGCACGATTACCTGACCTACTTTCGCTTTCACGTTTCACTCGTAAAAGAAGTGTTACCCACAATTCCTTTCGCGTTAGTACACAGGTCAGTAAGACCGGTGTGCACATAATGGTAAAACTAATTTTGTTTAAATAAAAAGGTTTACTGAATAAAAAGTGGGATAAATAGAATAATAGGTTAGTGTTGAGTATAGATCAGGTGTATCATGCTCGGCACGAAAAACAAAAAAGCACTCGCCAAGGCTCGTGCTTTTTGTTTTCTAAGCCTCGCATGATAAATCTGATCTATAATCAACACTAACCTATTATTCTCTATTTATTCTTCCGAGATATGTAATAAAGTATGACTACTCGTAGCTGCGAAGCATTTGTCTCTGCCAACAACAAATTTCAAGCAACGTAATTGTGAGCAAATATCTGTAACACATTTCAAATATTGTCGTTGAAAGTTTTCTTTAAGATGAGTTTAAAAACGTTTTGTTAAAAAAAATCTACTTAAATACAAATAAGTCACAGAAACGTTGTCATATATTATGCTTTTTTAAGATAATTGCATCTTTAAACTTGTGCCACTTTAGAAAATACTATGCAACAAATGGCTATTGGTCATATTTATTTTGTGTTTGGTTTAATTAACAGTAAATTTCACGTCTAAAATACCTGTATCGCGACAGTATTTGAGAAAAGCTTAAAAACAGTAAATGTTGGGTGGAAATCACTTTTGCACGTAGACTTGCTTTAATAATTGGAAATATAAACAAGTCTTTGAAATAAGAATATATGCAATAACATTGTGACGTCATCTTGCGAATGTTCGTGCATCGATTTCAAAATGTTTTCGTTTCTCTGTTGATGGTAAATTACAGTTTTATATGAGACACATTCACTTTAGTCGCTCACGTGTGTATTGCATTGATAATGTGAATGCATGCTTTACAAACAAACATGGGAAAGACATAATCCGCTTGCATTTTGTGTACATCTTGTTTAGAAAGTAAATGTATTTCAGTTCGTTTCGCTTGTTTTTGGTAAACAAACTGATCCATATTTTCAGGTGCAGACGTATAAGCAGCCGAATGAAATATGTTTAATAAATATTAAGACGTTGGCATGTGAAACATATCTAGTTGGAATAATAATTATTTGTCCAAACATTAACGAAGTAACAATAACAAAAGCAACAACACAGAACATATAAACGTATATAATGGCATCAAAAACAACAATAATAAGAGCGACAATAACAACCATGTTTATATACGACAATACTTCATAAGAAAGTAGTCAAAATCGACATTTATTAACGTTTCTTTAGCGATAAATTAATGTTAGAAATAATCAAATTGAAACCAAGTGAGCGCAATGTATATACACTCAACTCTAATTGTAAGGCATTTTTTTCAGAGTAGAACATGCATTTTCTTCGTGCTGAATTGGGCTGTTATAAACCGCACTCTGAGAAAACGAGGCTTAGTGCATGTTCATAAAGTGTTGTCCCAGGTTAGAATGTGCAATCCGCACAAGCTAATCAGGCGCGACACTTTCCGCCTGCACTTGCATTTCTTTTGTAAGAGACTTCCTTTAAACGAAAAATTCTATACAAGCGGGAAGTGTCGTCATTGATAAGCTGTGGCGGATTGCACAGGATAATCTGGGACGATACATTACGCTCATGCATTAAGCCCGGTTTTCACAGAGTGCGGCTCGTACAGATTTTCTTCAAATATATCGAAGACGAGAAAACAAAAATAACAGCCCGACTCAAGACTAAATCAATATTGACCTTTATAAATTACATTTGAAAATCAGAAAAGCCTGTATGGGAAAAACTTTGGTCTTGAAAAATGTAATTATATGATTACACCTCATAGATACAGTCTCTATTTACAGGAACAACAATTGTGAAACTCACAGAAAGACTGCCTCGGGATAAACGGTCAGGCGATAGAAAAACGATTTCTTCGCAACTTCCGGTTGAGTTTGACCTTGACCTTACAGTCGCCGGGTCAAAGGTCACGCTTCATCTCCATAGAAACGACAACATACCCCCAGCAATGCCGATTTTTGTGAAGAAAAACGGAAATATTATAAAACTTAATATTCCTGCCAAGAAGGTATAAATTGATATAAATATAGATATACACACAAACAGTTTGCTTCTAATGGTCATAAGAAACTGATGTTTTATTTAAAAGTAGTTTTTCAGCATTGAATCAGTTTGCTAACAACGCACTCAGAATGAAGTGATCTAAAACGCTTATAAATTTGCTGATGTACCGAACTAAGTCATTTTATTATGATAATTAAGACTTTAAATTGAAAAATGTATGTTCACTGTGTGGTTTTAAATAAAACAAATCGAATGATCTATTTAGTCACTTATAAGCTTGGTATATAGTCCGTATTTGAAGCANTTGTTTTTTTTTATCATGCAATAAAACTCCTACAGTGTAAGCGAACAGCTTTATTAACAACTGAAGGAACTTGATTTTGTTAAGTGGACATAAAACTTTACTTTCAACTTATACTGTTGTTCTAGAACCAACAAAAGTAGTAAAAATGCATAGATTTTCAAATTCATTTTTGTTAACAGATGTACATGTTAAAACAGTTTTCTGTATGTCTTTTTGCCTACCCACATTATGGACTAATGGATTGCTCAATTATATTCAAAAGTACTTCTGCAAACTAAAGTATAAAACTACATACCGGTAACGTTGTTCATGTATTCATTTTCGTCCTTTAATTATTGATGGTTTAAATTAAAGTTGCATATTAAATGTCATGTATTTAATGTCAATATTTTGTTTTAACATATTTTGTTTTTAAGTTTTGCAAATGTTTTGTATATTTTAGAATATGTGATTAAATGTATTTGTATTTTAACGTTTATTGCTTTGGTCACTAATGTTTTTCTACGAAAAATTGAAATATTTGTAATCACATTTATTAATAGAAAGTATAGGCAATTGTTTATAATATATTTGTTACTGAAGGGATTTTATTAATCGTTATATGCATTAAATAATACCACGGAAATGTGGCAATCTTTATGTTGTTTAGTCAACGCTGGATATTCTGTTTATATGTTTTATGCCCCACGGAGTGGGAGGCATTCATCATTGCACCTATCATTCTGCGCACACATCCATACATAAGTCCCAAAGCTTGTGTTTTGAAGTCCTCAAACCATTGGGTGGGTGGATTGCGCTAAAACTGGAATGACCTTAATTTATAGATGATCGTAAAGACAGAAATTTTGGCTGCTGTAAATGTTTGCAGAATTATTGCCCTTTGTTTGTTTTTCCACTGTATAATATATAGTCACCTGAAGCATGTGTTTTCAACTTCTCTTTAACTAATGGGTGAATCTCGCTCAAACTTTTACAGTTGAATAACCTTAATGTGGAGATGGTCATTAAGATAAGAATTTTGGCTGCAGTGATTTTTGGCTGAATTATGGCTCTGTATCTGTTTTTCCACTATATGATAAGTACTATAGAATAAGTACCGGTGATCCCAAAATCCTACCATTACTGCTCACAAATGCTAATTACAAATGTATATCTATGAACCAACTGAAAAACAGTTTTTAAATGCCATACGTCTTTAATCCATTCGGCTTTGGGTCTTCCTCAGTCGTACTGAACCAAGGTGACCGTCAGACTATGTCTCCATGATACTGAATAAATCTATCAGGCATTTTAACTACTTCAGGTATTCCAATGAAACATGTCCTTGGGATAATCACGCGATGTCAGTGACCAATACCCATAACTCTGATCTGCAATTTAGAAGTGATTTAGTGGGATTTCATTTGAGGCAAGTTTGGTTAAGGTCTTTGTTACTTAAAATAGAAACATGATTTCCACTTTTTAAATTGACTGAGGTATTTTGCTGTAATTGTGTGTGTAGGTAGCTGACATGCATACATTGTGTCAAATTAAATTCAGCTTAATTTATTGGTAAACAGGAAAATCTAGTTTTCCTGGTCACATTTCTTGTTTTCATTTATACATTTTGAGCTTAAAGTTTACTCTTCTATATAACAACTTCAGGTATTCAACTTCACATATGACTTTTTGATCATTATATCCAGTAACTGACATAAAATATACATTATACTATCAAAGCAAGAGAAAAGTTGAGCGCAGTGAGGTTGGTCAGCTCTTGTTTTTGTACATGAATACCCCTAATTATGTTGAATAATTGGTTTAAGTGTTGCATATTTATAGTACACAGGCATTCATTACTAACAGGAGCAGTTATTTAAACTGAATTTGCTATGTCTATATCGTATAGAAAGTAAAAATTGAGGAAATAGATCTTGTATTATCTGATAGTGACATTACTTGTCATTTAAAAAGTACTTGTTTGCAGTGTTCATCTTTAGTTGTTTATGAATGTACAGAATTAAAATGTAAAAACTCATTTTGTCATCAAAATGAACAGTCTTGAATCATGTTTTGGTTGAAATAATGCATTTACAATTTATGAACATTATTCATGTATGTCATATTTTTCACTGGATATGATCTTGTAGTTTGAAAACATGTTTACCTTTCATGTAACATCCGTGTATATTAATGATTTTTATGCTCCCCTTCGAAGAAGAGGGGGTATATTGTTTTGCTGGATGTTGGTCGGTTGTTCTGTGTGTCTGTTGGTCAGTCTGTATGTCTGTCGGTAGACCAGATCGTTTCCGATCAATAACTTTTGAACGGATTGACCGATTGGCTTGATACTTCACATGTGCATTGGCCTTGGACAGTAGATGACCCCTATTGAAATTGGGGTCACTAGATCAAAGGTCACTGTCACAATAAGTGTGAAAATCGTTTCCGATCAATAACTCGTCAACCAATTTACAGATGGACTTGATACTTCACATGTGCATTGGCCTTGGACAGCAGATGACCCCTATTTAAATTGGGGTCACAAGTTCAAAGGTCAAGGTCACTGGCACAATTATTGTGTGAATATGTGTGAAAATCAAGGCCCTGATAAGGGGGCATATGTTTTCTATTAAGTTCATTTATCATATTTGATACTGGTTCGTATGATTGGTGGATATATTAACAACAACAGTATGTTTTGATTAAATGAGTCTATAATAAACAATTCATTTTACTTTGTATATGTATGATTTTGTTGAAATGTGACTCTTTGGTTAACAAGCAATATTATGTCCCATTAACATACTGGTAGCAATTGTAACAAAAAAATATCTTTAAAAAAGATATACGGCGTTGATTGTGGTTGAAGTTGGTGAAAGGTAAAGAGTTTAATGAATGAAATCAAAGATAGCATATGTCTTGTTCTGTGCAGTTCTTAGCTGCATTTCACGCAGTACGGGATGTTACGCGTAGTTTTCGAGGTTTATTTTACATTATTACATATTGCTGATCATTTATCTATAGATACAAAAAAGAATAATGGCAGTGAAATTAAAACATGTGAGTAAACCGGCCGCACGCGAAGTATCCGTACATATTTAAAATATTTATTCGTGCGTTCTTCTGACAAACCTGTTCAGTGGTTTGTCGGGCATTGCGATTTGATTTGATTATTAACAGTATCGGGAATCATCTGGCTCATGCTCAATACATTGGTCAATATGGTGGTATAATTCTTGTTAAATTAATCAAAAATACTATTTTTCATGGTTTTGTTGAAAACTCATTTAGACTCTATTATTGAGAAACCATAATTATATCGGCGAATATCTTTATTTAACATCTGATCTAAATAAAATTCCAGTTCACCTAGTTCACGCGATACCGTCTATATTATATAACGATCACTGTACTGACTGCGAACTGACCCTGATACCTTGCGACTTGGAATGCAATGCTTTAAAGTGACGTCAAGATTCCACTGCTGGAACGACGGCTTGTTTAAAACTTTAATGTTCAATTTCGAAAACAATTAAAAATGGTTTGGCCAAAACTAATATCAGGATATCGAAAAACGATACTTTTATGATCTAAAATACACTAGTACACAGACAGCATTATGGTAGTAATAACTAAATATGAGAACATAGCCTTTAAGTACAAAGTGCTGACAATCCTCTGAATATAAAGGGGCACACACAAACTGTATTGATGTAAAGAGTTGAGTGTAAAACTGTTCTTTCCATCAATACTTTTCATAAGAGATAAAATTGTTTCATGCTGAACACGAAGCAAACCAGCGTATCATGTTATACTACAAAGACGCGGTCATGTTTCCCATGTTCTAGGGGATTATGCTCAAATCAGCCAAAGGAATAAATGAAGTGTATTCATTCGTGTTTAGCCGCGGGAAATTTTATTTGAATCCTATTGGACACTTACAAAGGTCAGTTAAGGTGAAAAGCTGGGTTATACAGCTACGCCGAAAACGATTTACTTGCAGTTAAGAAAATTCCGGTGATGTTGCTTATGCCAATTTTGAGGGTACTTATTTTAATGAATCTGATTGTTTTAGTGAATGAAACGGCGTTACGGTAATGGTTTTTAGCTGACTTGAGCACAAAGCACTCATGATGAGCTTCTAGGATATCTNTACAGTCATGTATATGTCTTGAGACCTCAGATGATGTTGAACTCGGTCTCCTGTGTTCCACGAATCGTGCTTTAAGATTTCTTTCAGTTTCACCAATATAGTCCATTGAACACTGTTCCTTTGGATGGCCATCACATTTGATATGGTAAATAAGTCCACAGATGTCTTTCTTGTCTGGTTTGTCTTTAGGGTGCACAAGTAGTTGTCCTAGAGTTATATGTGGCTTAAAGGATACGCTGATGTTGTGTTTCAGAAAGGCCCGCCTCAACTGTTCAGAATTACCTTGAATATATGGAAGGACGACGTTGCTCTTTGATTTGGCTTGCCCAGGTACTCTCTTACTCTCCGCTACCAACTCTCGCACACCTGGGACCGTACGTTAACATCGCTCACCCCGACAATTAGCGGTGTTAACGGTTCACACCAGTAGAAAATCATTCTGCTGATGAAGTCCGTAGTACACGGACGAAAGCTCCAAGTATGGCTTTCAATATTTAGTGTGTGTAAATTGACAGTTTAAAACTTATTAAAGTATATATAAGTATATAGGTTGAGCTTAGTATTCGGATCATTGACAGTAAGTTCATAATAACCGTAATTCACACTTCCGTCTTCGTCAGTTGGTAGACTTCATTCGTTCTAATTTAAAAAAACAACAAAAATGCACGAAAACAATAGTTGGATCATTGACAGTAAAGTAATAGTAATCTAGATTAACACTTTCGTCTTTGTCTTTCGGCAAAATTAATTGATTTCGACCTTCTTATATCACAACCCTGTCCGTCTGTCTATCCGTTTATCGGTAGACTTCATTGTTTTCTACCCTCTTCAATAGGCACTTTCGTCGGTCTGTCATTTTGTCGATAATTTAATAGTTTTCTACCCTGTAAAATTCATAATCCCGTCTGTTTGACGGTGTGTCGATACATGGTTTCTGCACTATTAGCCAAGTCAGTTTGTCTGTCTGCCTGTCTGTCAATCTGTCAATCTGTCTGTCTGTCAATCTGTCCGTCTGTCTGTCTGTTTCTTCGTAATTTGATATACAGCATGTTTGGTGTATGCCACTACTGTTACATGCTGAGTCCAATCGCATGCCTGTTACAGCTGGTATGACCGCAGTAACGCCACCACCGCCGACGCAAGGGATGTGGACGCTATCGAGAACATCCGGGAGTTCTACGCCTTCGTACTGAACTCGGTTGGTAAAAAAACTATAAGAAATAAACATGCATAAGCGTTATTTCTCGGTTGGTAGATGGTGTATAGAAGGAGGCAAAAGAAAAGTTCGATGTTTTGGGGAATTAATCACGACCCTTCCTTGTGGCGAGCATATATAATATTTGGAAAAAAACATATGTTTAAAAATATTATTCATCGTGTTTAGCTTTATGTTAAACACACATTCAGAAGGTCCTTTATTTAACAGTGTGTGTTTTAGATGTCCCGCATTCCGACCTTTCATAATGCCATGCAAAACTAGTATTTGATAAACACATTTATTTACGTAATTTAGATTCATAAGAATGTGCGTATATTTGCATAATATTCAGATATTTTATAATGAAAAACATGTGTAAACGAGTAAGTAGTGTTCTTCTGGTTACAAAACAATGAACGTTGTAAAGGGAACATTAAACTTTTGTTTTAAATATAAATAATTATTAAGGGAGGCTACCCTGTTTCGCTTATTTAATTTTCAACGCTAGTAGTCCGCCCATTTCAGGCTAGTTTCATTCGTGATTTAAAGCAAGATTAAATTCTTAATGTGTAATATATACTGTTACATTCCAGATGGATTTACGATATCAGTCGATTGTGAGCACAACCATTGCCATACAAGTCGTGTTTGCTGGCATATTTATCGCCGATGTAAGTAAAACCCACGTTACAGAAAAACACTTGACTTTAGAAGTGTCTTTGCACGAATATATTGCTATACATGTTTATAAAGAACACTAGTCTTCGTGAAACCCGTCGGACAGTAAGGTTTATATAGCAAAACTTACAAATATTTACACACTTTTGGGTGCAACACAAACAATGTTGGATAAATCATAAAACATTGCGCCGGCGAAAAGAATGCATATCTGGCAGATTGACAAAATATCGGTCATTTCCAACCAAATCTAACAACGTTTTTGACACTTTTGACTAAACATTTGTACAGTCTGGCTTATCGGTTTTTAGAATCAATGCAAGAAAAGGCCACATTCAATACCAGAAAAAAAGGAATACCCTAAATTAAATTTCGTTTTATCAAAGTCAAAAGCTACGTTTCATAGTTTATTTTACAAGATATTACACTGGCTTTCAAATAAATTAACTTATGCTTAAATAGATGAAATTTATTGAAGGTCAAATTGATTGATGCTTCTTAAGAGGTAAGGATGCGGATCTATTTGCCTTTTTTTATTGTCCGATTTAAAACGACTAAAGCTACCGTAAAACACAACCCTTCACCGAAACTACTTCGTCACTAAATATCATCAATTTATGCAAAGCAATAATCTGTTTTACCTTTTTTACCCAGATCTTTTTTTTATCAAACGCCGCTTTTAGAAATACATTATTTGGAATTAATGAACATGTTTTATAAAGTGAATTTCTTCCATGTAATTGCATCAAAAGTGTATTTAGGAATACGGTTTTCTGATTATATATTCTTTTTAAGGTGTTTACATATAATTTGAGTATAATAAACTTGTTTTAATAAACTTTTTGAACAAATTTTCTTAACTTTGCAAATCACTCCAAAAACAACAAACACAACAAAACGTTTATTTAAATGGACTAAGTTAAATTGATAATATTCCGAGAAGGCTATGATGTTAAATATGTTTCTTTCGAATGTGTAACATTTTATAAAAAATTGCCTTCCTTTAGACATTTAATTTTGAAGACTCAATGTTACGAAATATTGACTACTGCGGTTTCACCAGCTATTTGATTCTAATAGACAGCCAATTTAAGTGACAAGGATGAAATTAGGTTAAGAATTACACTTTTAAATAGTTATTTAAACTTGGTTGGAACAATTAAATGTAAGGAAACATTGGATATAAATATGAATACATTCAAACGAAAGGTCGCTCTGAACTGACGAATGGACAGATGCTTATTGTATATAATTAACTGCATTGGAAAAATCACAAATAGTTCTATTGAAACATCAAAAATTCTTCTTCGATGTTTATTTCTTTCAAATTTAGACCCCGAGTGTCTCCACGTGGACAGAAAACAACAAAGTGTCGGCGACACCACGTTACCAAGTGGACGCCAGCGTCGCTTTGACGGCCTTCAAACAGTGGCTTGCGCCTCAAACGTCACTTCCGGCATACGATCACGCCATGGCGTTTACCGGATATGACCTAGTCCGCAATGGATCCAACTCAATTGCAGGTATATTATGTCTTAAATGTTATTGTATTTGTCTTACACAAATCGCATTGTCCTTTTCATTCTCTTGTATCTCTCTACCAATTTGTTTTTTGTGCTTGGATTCTCTATTATCAACCCTCTACATAACACAACATGATGTGTATCGCCAACCCTTTTGTGATACCTCACCTACCCGTAAGGTTTAGACGATTTACTGATACCTAATCTAACACACTCTCAGGGTCTCGCATCAAGCTACTTACTGATATGAGCCTCGTTCTGGGAATACTGGGATTGATGAATATGTGTAAAGTGTTATCACACATTAGCCTGTGCAGTCCGCAGGTTTTTAAAGGAAGTCACCTCTAAACGAAATCCTGTCTATGCGAAAGTGTCGTCCCTGATTAGACTGTGCGGACTGCACAGACTAATCATTGATAATATTTTACGCACATGCATTAAGTCCAGTTTTCTCAGAACGCGGCTCATATCTAACGTTTCATACAGGTCTTGCCTGGACCCCCGGGGCATGTAACCACGCCCACCCCTACGCCAACAGTATCTCAGAGGACCACTTTGCAGCCGGCCTGGCCGCAACAGCAGCGCACGAGCTGGCACACAAGTAAGTTTAATCTGACGTCAACCGATACAGGACTTTAACCGATCCATGGCCTTAACCGATCCATGGCAATAACCAATCCATGGCCTTAACTGATCCATGACCATAACCGATCCATGGCCTTAACCGATCCATGGCCTTAACCAATACCTGTGTAGTAAATGCATCTAGTGCTTTACTATTGAAAGGTTTTCGATTGCAATGCAGCGACAACAAAACGGATGCAGTATGTATTCAATTTTTTAGCAGTCCATATGAACCTCGTTCTGTGAAAACCGGGCTTAATGCATGTGCAAAAAGTGTCGTCCAAGAATTAGGAACGAAAGAAAACTTAATAAAAGCGGAAAGTGTCGTCCCTGATTAGCCTGTGAGAACTGTAGAGGCTAGATAGATAGATTTACTTCAACATAAAATGCAAAGATCTACATGGCAGCATTTATATACACACAATAAGTAGTTAAAACAACCTGCATGTATAAACAAAGCCAATGTCAATCAACATTATGTAACGTGACCGGCCGATTTCCTGAGGCCGCCACCGAGCGCTATGTGCGAAACCCTCGGGAGGCCAATTACAAATAACAATGAAGAATAAGTAATTTTTCTCAGGCTACCTGCCTAATGATTGCAAAATGAAGAGTAATTGAGTCGCCTCAAATATTAGCAATGCGACGTTCAGGGAACTCTTGTTCTAACGGAGCATCTGTCTTCAATAATTTCCGGCTTCAATGAAGGTGTAACTCCACGTCATGCAAGCCCTCGTTTATCTTCCACCACCGCGCTTTCGTCTTCTCTAACCCTCTGAAGAACTCTACGATTGGCACTCTGCAGCCCGGGCAGCACCGTCTGAAGCTTGCAGCCAACGTAATTACCCAAATGCTCCAGACCTATTATTTAATACTGTACCTTCTTCTTAAGACCTTTTTCTGCCCGCATCCACAGGAGAACTGACTAACTCGCCGTTGTATTTAAGAGTTTAGTTACAGGTCATTTCCGCCTCTTCACGAGTTCAATGGTATCGACCTGCCTCTGTGACCTTTCAGGAGGAAATATTTAATTTTTAGCCAAATTAGGTCAAATTTACCCCCGGCTGCCCGGGTATTCGCCAAAGAGATTATTTAAATCCAAACAGACCAGCGCACGATGGCCAATGAGCGTTGGTAGACTATGATGCTCTGTTGAAATGGTGACTAACTCGCCAATCTGCAAGCCTTTTTATCACTCTGGATCAGGAGGCGATTTATTGCATAATTGCCTCTGGTTTAACAGTCGCAATTTTGAATGAACTACTTGTTGAGAAACAACAACAACAATTGGCAAATGCCGGAGAAAATGTTTAAATTATTAGGAAGCTCGATTATTATGTGGTTTAACCAGGGAATAAGATGTTAATTGCGCAAATTAGAGAACTTCTCTTATATGTGGTACCGTTCGTCAGTGGAATAGTGTCATTTTCAACATTGTTCGAGCTGGAAGGAACTGTTAGTGGAAATGGAAATATCTAATCATTCTGCATCATGCTGAATAATCATCAGCATAATTTATGTGGAACACTGCTCTACTAGTGTTTCATAGTTATGGTTCTATTGGCATAGTTCACTTGCGGTTTAATAACCACCAAGATTGGATTTGGAATGGTACAGGTATTCAGGTAAAATAAATAATTGTGCAGACTGTTTTAATGACATGTTTATCATTAAATATCACAATTTGTTTTTAATTTTAACCAATTTATTTTAGATAGAATAAACTGAAAGTCTGAGGCATATTGAGACGCTCGAGTCTTTTTCCTAGGTAGAACCATTATACTAGGTGTCTTCAGAGATCTTGATAACTCGTCNGTAGCCACCACCACCACCACCACCACCACCACCACCACCGGTCACGTTTTCAAAAAAATCTTTCATATACTTCTTATAAAATTGTATTGCAAGCAGTTTTGTTAGTGAACGCAAGTAAACCTACAAATTAAAATAATTTTCTAAAATTGTTAAACAAAATGTCTTCCTCATTCACACTTAACTCATTTTAATGATCCGTGAATCAATTTGTATTATCATCTAGTCATTTATACAGACTGAATCTCCTCGCAGGCTGGTCATGAGCTAGCCTGTCCACCAATGACTTCACGAAACCTTGCGTGAGTGTATAGCGGACATATTTTTAGTTATTTGCAACTGGTTACTTTTTTCCGTATTCAGCGAAAAAGGCACCGGGTTATCATCACAAAAAAGAACTCGGTAGAAATGTACTTCAGTAAATATTTGGTATACCCAACCTACATTAACAGTGATTTTCGTTGATTTATTGATCTCTTTGATTCATATTAATTTATTTATTTAGTAAGAAAATGCAAGTTCCTTATTCGATTTGAATAAGGAATAAGGAACCAGTTCCTTATTCCTTATTCAAGCCGAATAAGGAACAAGGTTATTATTAAATAAAACAAAGTAGAAATGTGCTGCAATAAATATGTTTGATACCCAACTAACATTTACAATGACTTTCGTTGATTTATAATTTGTCTCTTTGGTTCATTTTAATTTATTATTTATAGTAAGAACATTCCAGTTCCTTGTTCGATTTGAATAAGGAATGCGGAACCAGTTCCTTATTAATTATTCAAACTGAATAAGGAACTGGATTATCATTACTTAAAACTAAGTAGAAACGTATTGTAATAAGTATTTTAAATATCCAGCCTATATAAAAATATATATAATGATGTGCATTTACATGTGGTGCACTTTGGATCAATTTCATTGATGTTTAAGAATAAGGAACCAACTTACTCTCCATCATTCTGGTACGTTGTCGAGTTGGCGAACCTGGAAACAGCCAGAACAATATCGCAGAAATCAGCATCTTTAATGTCTGGTCTGATTTGGTGATACCAACCGATATTTTATTGCCATCCACGAACTGTGAAAGTTAAGTCCAGATCGAAGTAAACATGTACGTCTTGCAACAATAGCGACCAAATTGTTAACGACATACGGCAAAGGAGAGAGCTTAAATAACGTCGATTATATTAAGTATTAGCACATAATATGTTTCAGTTTTGTTGAGTCGTAAGTGCGATCAGATGCGTGTACTGGGCAAAAGACGCAGTATACTTAATTAGGGACACTGGGGTTCAAGAAAAGAGCGAGTCTGTGAAACGTCCATGTTAAATGCCATATTGCAGGACAGCGCCATTGAAGGCGCCGGCGGATGGGGCGAAGACCGAATGGGACATCTGTGCGCGAAGCTCATTGAGGTGACCGTGTATCCGCGCAACCTGCAGAGGGCTCTGCAACACGGTGTCAACTGCCGGGACGTGCTGGACGTTATGCAGGAGGACGTACGTGCGCTTAACGTTGAACATGTTTACGTTGAGGCTGAACATAAACTACAATATATACTATGATGTATAAATATACAAATATACGCAGATCCATAGCATATTATTCAGAAAGAAGAACTACTAAGTTATGTCTAAATTTAATTTTTGGCAGAAACATATGACCAAGTAACACAGATTCGTGCATTTAACGGCTTCAAGTTCACGGTTGATTCCCTTTCATTCTAAAATTCTTCCATAGCAATATTCTTCCACTGAAAAAAAATCAGTTGCAAATATTACAATACCACTAAATTACCAGTGCAGTTGTGTAAAATACGAGTACATTTTTCATATTGGTACTCAGTACCGTGCCAAAGCTATCAAAATCAATGTTTTTCAGGTTTTCTCGGAAACGTCAAAATAACAAAAACAGCAAGAAATATATTATTTATTTTATATGTTAAAATAAATATTCCTATATTTGTTGTGGTTGTAAAGACGTACACAAAGGGCACGTAACCCAATGATCTTGAAGCGGGAATTTGAAAATTGGAAAATTTCCTAGCGAGTGGTATTTTCGGGGGTATTTTATCATGGCCAGTCATCTAAGCATAGCGATATGGTATGTTCTCTCCGTGTTAAATGTCAAGTTAGGTTTAAAACTGAATTTTCCGTAGTCTGGTCCCCTGCCTCTAAAAGGGGAAGGAACCCAGACTAAATTTTCCTATTTTCAAATTTCCCGCTTATCGAAGTGAAAGTACATGGCAGATTCGCAGTTGAATAAAAACAACAACAACACGCAATGGATTCGACGATGAGTGGAAAGTGTTGAATAATTGTGAACACTAATAATACTAATGAAATAAACATATCAAATAAAAACAATAAACAAAATGTGCGACCAACGCACCTACATTCCCAATTCTAATTATAAAGAAAAATAACTATATTTCATTAAAACCGATGAATGAGCTAAGCGACACATTTTAGTTTTCGGATCTTTCCGTCAAATGCTCGAGAAAACCGTCGATAACAGATCATCTTACGTCGTGACCAATCGCGTTGCGAGACGGATCTCGGCAATTACGTATTTTCATGTGGGACTTTCCATAGCTGTTACTTTCGATTTCAGAAGGTTAATTTTTTTCAATTATTTGACATTTCTGCCGCAATTAAGGGTTCCCTGTTGCTGCATGCATATAGTCTTTAGGAATTAGAATTGTCTTAATTGCACATGTTGTTTGAAATCGCACACCTTTGTTACTTTGTTACTTTATTAACACTTTAATCAGGTTCCCATTCTGTACGTCTAAATTTACTCCATTTGTTTCCGCGATAATGCCTTCATTAGAATTATGAACATAAAGGAAATAAGTGTAGTCGATGGAAAAATGGCAGTAAAACGATATGCATGAACTATTAGACAAAATGGTAGCATGTGTAGAACACATAATATGACACTTTTCTATACACAGATTGGTCATTTCACAAGTATACATTCTAATCATAAAACATGAATGTTATTTTTGACCCCAATTAGGAAAGTTCCATACAAAATACTGTGGGTGTAAATCCAGTTTAAGGCACGGTGGCCTCACACCTGGCCCAGCTGTAGAACATTTTACTCATGATTGTTTTTTGTTTCGGAAAGATGATGATGAATTTAAGAGCGTTAATGTACACTTCCTGAATAATCAAACAAACAGAAATTTTTGGCAATATCCACGTACAGTCCTCTGGGGAGCTATACCTTTTAGTAACTAAAAACCATTTTTTTTTTTTTTTTTTTATAGTTGATAGAAAGATGTAATAGCTCTACCTAGAATAGCCTCTCAGGGTCTATACTAGGGGTATACAATTATAAAGAGCAACAATATTTCCCCCAGGTGCCTTTATGATGTTTATCAAACAGTCCAAAAATGACAATTAATTTGATGAAGTGATTACACCCTAGCTGTCCTGTTTAGAACAGACATGAAGACTTCTGAATCATTTAAAGACTTATGGTTGGAAGCTTAAGGTTTGGGTTGAGTGAGTGTAAAAAGTAAATCTGCTTGAATAGTTTTATAAACAAGAAATTTCATTGAATTGATATCCCATGCCAAATAAATTTTGTTTCTGGATGGGTGCAAAACCATTGATGTATGGTAGAATCCTAAAAAAAAAAAAAAAAAAAAAAAAAAGTTTTTGTTTTATGCTTTGTAATTCTCCTCATTGATATTTATACACCCATGAAGTTTCATGTTGAAATCTTGTATAGTATCTGAAATATAGCCGTGAAAAGTTACATTATACAAAAACAACAAAGGGCAATAACTCTTATTGAAGAAAGTTTATGGTTATGGTTCTTGTCCATGGAGCTACTCCTCATTGATATCAATATGCCCATGAAGTTTCATGTTGAACTTTTGTTTAGTATTTGAGATATAACCCGAAAAGTTACATCATACCAAACCAACAAAGGACATTAACTCTTATTTAAGAATGTGTAGGGTAATGGTTCCTGTGCATGGCACTTTTTCTCATTAATATCTCTACACCCATGAAGTTTCATGTTGATGTCTTATAAAGTTTCCGAGATGTAGCCCTTAAACGTTTGTGACAGACGGATGGACTGACCGACAAACAATGCCAAAACTATATCCCTCCTCTTAAGGAGGGGAATAAAAACGCCATTCCATGGCAAAAATGCCATTCCCCCGAGAGGCTATACTAGATTCTAGTATTTATTATATCTATAATCATAATCTAACCCATCTGTTATCAGGTTAAGGGTTATATACTGTTTTACTCTTTTGAATAAAAATTATTTATAAAACCTCTTAAAACATATAGATATTATTTTATAATATAATTAAACGATTGTATAAGTGATGTTTATCTTTGTTATACAAAACATTCAATGCTTTTAATGAGTAAACAAAACTTAATTGTATATTAAACTTTAAAGTATTTGACGAACATGTCACTGATTGTATATAAGTGATGTGACATAAAATGTTTCTCTGAATCAGATGTAAGTGCTATCAATGTGCTTTATGATTGTACTTAGGAGAACACTTTTGTATGTTTTGATAGAATTATACAAAAATAACTTTTTCAGACATATATTGATACCTTTATACATTTAAATGAGTAAGTGGAACAGGTGTTTTATATATGAAAGGAAACTAAGATTATATGTTTAAAAGTACATTTGATACATGCATGATGAATATTAAAAAACTGAATAAGTGTTGATTTTTTTCTTCATTTTTTGTTTTGTCTTTCAGATTCATTCAAGCACGATGGATATACCGAAGTATTCATTGACAGATGGCCAGACCAGAGGATATGCTGTCCTGATTGCCAATGAAAATTTCCTTTATGATGGCAAAAGGCACAACAGGAAAGGGGCTGAAGACGACTTGGAGTATATGAAACAAATTGCTACAGCACTTGGTTTGGTTCAGCACAATATTGGAATGGATAAGAACTTGGACAAAGATCGAATGAATAAAGTGATAGATGACGCTGCTAAAGAAGTCAGCTTGACTTGCGACATGTTTCTGTTCATGATAAGCACCCATGGTGATGAGAAGGCAAATCCTCGCAAAAGTGGTCAGATTGACCATGCCCTGATGTCCACTGACGGAGAGTTTATCTTTGTGTCTGATTTGGTGGAAAAATTTAATGACAAGTATTGTCCACACCTAGCTGAAAAACCGAAGCTGTTCTTCTTTCAAGCCTGCCGAGGTTTGTGCCTATAAATTATACATCTTTTTGCGTTACTCTTAATGACTCGGGCTTTCGAGAGTTTCTAGTTTTCCTACTTTTTTCCTACTACTATTGTTGTTGGCCTGTGTGTCATTCTGTCTGTTATTCTGCCCGTGACTCTGTCTGTGACTCTGTCTGTCTTAAAACTTTAACCTTGGTCATTACTTTTGCAATATTGAAGATAGCAACTTGATATTTGGCATGCAGTTGCATCTCATGGAGCTGCACATTTTGAGTGGTTAAAGGTCAAGGTCATCCTTCAAGGTCAAAGGTCAAATATATGGGTCAAAATTGCTCAAAAGGAGGCATTGTGTTTTTGACAAACACATCCCTTGTTTTCTTCAAAACTGACCTAATTTTTCTTAGTGTTTCTAAAATGCTACTAGAATTCATAGTTTTAAATTTAAAGCATAATTTTGTTAATCAAACTCTACAAATTTTGATCCAAAATGCTCCAAATGTATACAGTTCCAACTGACTTATAAGTCACCTGAGAACAGCGGTCATGTGCCTACAGCGGTCAGTCTATATTCCTCCCGACGAAAATCGTTCTTTATTGCACCTGAGTATAACGTTCCTCTGGCTATAGCGGCCAATGGCCTCTATATTTCACTCTGAAAGTCCTTTTTTACCTTTGTACATCAGTAACGAGGCAGTCATGTTGAGGTTAAAAAGTAAATGCTCAAATCAATCTGCGTTGTTGTCTTGTACCTCTGACGTCATAAAGTTTTTTGTGCGTCTATTTTGCAGCTAAAAAATCTGAATGCGGAACCTGCCTTTGATATGATAAATGCGTCCATATGTGAGAAAACAAATAATAGGGTGTTTAGAAGGTATAAGGTGTCAACAACAACACTAAGATAGAAAGTGTTGTTATTAGCAGGCGATACAAGGATTAGTGATCCTCTATTTTGGAAAAAAAAAACAGGCAATAAATTGCAACTTTATAACAAACGACCGTTATTTAAAATATCTTCTAATGAACATAATACAAACTGGCACATTAACTGAATGAACAGGAGTAAATAACAATGTTATCGTTGTAAAATTCATATAATTTTAATGTAATGTAAGTACAAGTATTTAATGAAAACTTCTAATATGCCTTAGCTTTCACAGACAGAAAATGTATAGTTTTTATATCAAAGCGGAAGAATACTTGGGGAAACTTTCTTGAGACTGCTGATATTTTACAACTACCAAATATTTAATAATATATGTATTTCATATTATTTTGCAGTCATCGATCATTTTCTGTATATGGAACACCATTCAGAGATGCAGATGGATGACGAAAGTGGGAATCTTAGTGGTGGACAACTGAAGCTTTCTAAAGATAAAGCCAAGATTGATTGGACGCCACATGAGCAAAACAAAGTGAAACTGAGCTTTTCAGGTTAGTATTATCGTTGTTTTTTTTTCCCACTGTATTCAAATTATTTTAGTATTATAACACCAGTACATTAATCTGTTTGCATTTTTCCTGTGTAAACTGGTTCACCTGCAGAACTTAGTGCACAAAAATGCCCTAACATTATCATAATAATCACTAATAAATATAAAAGACAGAGTTATGGTTTGATAATACTCCAGAATCTTCTTATTATTTATAATTGCTTTTGAATCCCGTTTAAACTTTTTGAGTTATGAACATTAGAGTAAAATAACACTACATATGTATGTAATTGGGCTCTGCTAAAGAAAAATACCAAGGGCAATAATTCCAAAAACACTGAAGAGAAAGTTATAGTTCTTACACTCTGCACTTACGCACACTATTTTCTGTAAATGTTTGAAGTTTCATCCTAATATCTTTGATTGTTACGGAATGATAAGGTGCACACAAAAATTAACAAAGAGAAATTACTCTGATACAATTGAAGAAAGAGTTATGGTACTTTTTTGTGCACTTCCTTCCAAAGCCCTTTTTCAATATTTAAAGTTTCATTTGAATTCATTTTATTTTGAGTTATGATTTGCTCAAGAAAATTACAGTATGTTTAATGAACTGCACACAGAAAATAACCAAAGAGCAATAATTCCTAAAAAACAATCGCCTTTTGGTCCTTGGCAGTTCCTCTCGATATCAATTCAATTAAGTATAAGTTTAACACATTTATTAAACAAAGATTAAATTTATATTATATACTGTTGGGATAATTATGGCTAATGCAGTTTCTCTTAGTTTTACTCAGGAACTATAAACATAAGGTCACTGACAAAAATACATTAAACTATTAAAAGTGGAAGAATAGTCGTGCCTGCTGTCTTTAGACAGGTTTTGTAAGACTTCAGGTTAAAGTTTGAATTGAACAATTCCATATATGTGTGTCTACTGCAGATATTCAATTGTTATTTACCTCATGTCTTTGGTTACTTAGCAAAGTTATGACCCTCATGGTAGGAAGCTGCCCTTCAATTAGAAGGTTTCTGGATCAAATCCTTTTCAGACTGATAGAATGAAAATCGTGCATTTGCGGATGAATTCTTTGATTGACGTTTGTAACATCATATAGTGATTTTTTAAACATAAAAATGTAACCATATTTGTTATCGTAATATAAAAAATATTACCCAAAAGCTTATTAAACAGGCTTACAGATTTAAAGTAGATTGATGTTTAATGTAAAGGCCCAGTCTCACTGTCACATTTTGTGATGCCGGTGGAGCCCCGGTGCGTGATCTGGGGTCTACCGGGATGAACCGGGGCTCCACCGGGAACGTCCGGGATGAAACGGGGACAACCTGGGTCCATCCGCAAACTATTAAAATGTTTAATACCTCCGGCATGAACCGGGGCATCACCGGCTTGTAAT
The DNA here is from genome assembly GCA_007657795.1 of Dreissena rostriformis. Taxonomy (NCBI): domain Eukaryota; kingdom Metazoa; phylum Mollusca; class Bivalvia; order Myida; family Dreissenidae; genus Dreissena; species Dreissena rostriformis. The sequence goes on along the minus strand of VMBQ01002558.1, from coordinate 70,627 downwards.
GTCACCAGGGCTCTGCCGGGGCGCCACCGGCTTTCACCGGGGCTCCACCGGGACGCTACCGGCTACGACCGGGGCACTACCGGCTACGACCGGGACTCACCGGATCGTCAAAGGGATAAACCATAGCTCTACCGGGGCTGACCGGGACTCTGCCAGGATGTAAACCGGGGCAGCACCGGGCCAGCACCGGGAATATATGTGACCGCGCTTAAAAAAAATATAAAAAAATCCCGGTAGTCGCCGGTTGACCGGCTCTATCAAACCAGGATGAACCGGGGCTACACTGGCAATAGTGAGACTAGGGCTTAAAGAAACTGCATACATTTTATTTCAACTTTGTAATAATTTGTTATTCAGGTATACTGTCTTGTGACTGTGTCTTGGTGATTTATTAAAATGATGACTTTTACAAATTGTTTTTCAAGAAAATCAATTTCTTCTACCAAAAAACATTTATGTACTTAATCACTCCATCAATGCATGGATAAAAGTAAATGAATGGCAATATATTTCACTTTGAGATAAGAATACAAGGTTGCAGACAGAGCCGATTGAGAACCCAAACAATTTTATTATACTTTGTGGCAGTTAATAGGGTCAAAGGGCAAATTAGTGTGCGACTGAATCTGTTTTCATTATACAAAGTTTAATGTATACCGACATTTTGCAAGGCATTTCTATTAAACAGCGAAGCAGCATTGATAATAAGAATCCCATTGGTTAAGTCATTAAGTCAATTAGTTAAATTAAATGCTTACCATGTGTTTTATTTCAGAATATCTTTCTTCTATCGCACATGTGGAAAGCTACAGGACCACTGATGGACTCAAGAAAAACCAGTTTGTCATTGCTTTGGCAGATGGAAGAAGAAAATGCTTCACCTTGGAGACAGACAGTGCTGTTAATTATTGGGTTGTTGGACTTACAAAACTTACAGGTAACTGTAACGGAATGCACACAACATTATACCAGAGCAAAATAACATTGTACATCACTTTACACCTAAATTTAATGTGTTTGCGCTTGAAAATTATGTAAAGCATTTAGCATTGTGGCACAAATACAATGGTTTCA
>VMBQ01002558.1:18814-64002 GCA_007657795.1 Dreissena rostriformis | reverse complement strand
GTATCTAGAAGGTTTTTTTAAGCCGTTTTGTTTCATACGTTATTATCATAATTACACTCACAAAATAAAAGTTAAATTACTATTTTTATAACTACACTCACAAAATTTCAATAACATTTAACTTATTTTAATGTTCTTTGTAGCCAATATATTCAAAAGAAAGTCAATGAAAGTCTTCAAAATTGCAAACGGACATGAGACAAGTGGAACATTGAGTATCGAAAAGCGACAACTGAAATGGAAGACAGATGCTGGTAAGTAATATTTGTTAGTCAGCAATTTTTTCTTGGTACATAAAATTATATTGTGCTTCATGTTATAACGTGTGTAACTTTTGATTAAATTTCTGTAGCACAGTGTGCTTATAAGTAAGATAGATCAGTGTTATAAAACTGGTTTTTCACAGTTTTCTGGTTCCCAATTTAGTACAGTAAATGAAAAGGACTATTAAAAAAGCAAACCATAAATCTTTGAAATGAGCTGATTGTTTTGATGAATTGAATGTTACGATTGCTGTTATAATATCCAATAAACCTTACAAAAAGCTAAATAAGCATAAAGACCTCATGAAATACAATATCTGCTTTTCAGAATATATAAATACATTTCATTTGTATTGGTACCAGTAGGGCATGGCTTGATAATTGTTCATGAAATTATTGTGCTTATGTATTTAAAAAGCACATTTACATGAAAACTTATTTTTGGCAAGGGTCTAGGGAACCAATACTTATGAGGAAACTTATATATACACAGAGAAACATTCTATGCAATATCCTGACCGAGACAACTCAACAAGATATGTTTTCTTTTGTGGTGGAAGAACTAAAGTAAACCTTTCTATGCAATATTCTTGCCAAAAATCACGAGAGTTGGCAGTATACTAATACTCACTGAAACTTTGTATGCAATATATTTTGGGAAAAAACTACTTTAGAGTTGTTTCCCTTGTTGGTGGAAGTATGGCATATTTATACACATTTAAACTTTTTATATAAAAAAAAACACTTGCCAAAACAGATGTAAAGATTAGATTGACATGCTTTTCATGGATTTCTTCTACCACTTCTAATCTCTTTATAGAAGTCTTTCAAGGGACATTTTAATCACAGACTGACGTGTTTGATTGGTAAAAAAAGGGGACTTTATGCAGATGATACTTAATTGTTCACCGTTTTAGATCAAACATGTTTTGCTTGTCTGCGTCTGTTTTATATTTGATACTTAATATTTAAATTAATTTTAAGGACTATGTGAAATAAAGTTAATAACACCATTTGGGTATCTGCGACAGAAAGCATTAGTTACAGTTATTGTAATCTATTTTAGGGTTGGAAGGGACCGTTGAAATACAAGCCATCAGAGCCCAGAATTCCAAATTTCCACAAAATGCAAACAGATTTGAAGCAGACAGATGCTTTTCAGTTCAGACCAATACTCAACAATTGTTCCATTTCGCTGGTGAAGATGGGATATCAAAAGAGGAAATCCAAACCTGGATTAAAACAATTATCTATACGATCCACGAAAACAGTATGTTCACACTGTGCTCATGGTGTACTTTGTTGTGCCTAGTTCACTGTCCGTCGTCAGTATTTATTTTTTTGCATAGTATAAATACATTTATTGACCAATTTCCAGGAATCTTTTAGAAAAAATTTGTTCCAATGAAATTTTATTGTTCACTGTCCGTCATCATAGCTTACTGTCTGTCATCAGTAACAAAAAAACTGCATAGTATTAATACATAAATTGACCAACTTTCACGCATCTCATAAAAAACATTTGGTCCAATGAAACTACATTGTCCATCTTCAAAGTTCACTGTCCGTCTTGAGTATTTCATGCATAGTATTAATACATAAATTGACCAACTTTCACGCATCTTTCCGAAAAGATTTGTTCCAATGAAACATTGAATGAGTTCAATGAGATAAACAAAACTATATGAGTAAGTTAAAACGAGGAAAAAGTTAGCGCCTCTGTTGAATGACCTACAGCCATGTTGGGGCCCATGTTTTCTATCAATGTCAACTATAGTCAACATTAAAAAAATTATATCTTTGAAATTGCTTTTAAAATTGTTTATGAGGTTCAGTTAGTGTAACATAAAAATAACCTGAAGCTACCTAGAATAAGATAATTTTCAGAATTATCATTAAAAAATCATTTGGGTAATTGCATAAAGCACTGGCATGTTGCTGTATTGCCAATGATATTTGAATATGGCATTTGGTTTTGTCTGATCAGCCTGTTATAAAAAAAATGCTCAAAAGTCATACACTACATATGATTTTATACAGAAATTGGTGTTGATGAAGGCATCTCTGTGAAAGTGTCAGATTCTGATACCGGTACACAAGGAGTGACAGTGCTACCATATTACACAGAGGGAGATAATATGGGTTTGTATTCACACTGTTACTTGAAATGAAATTAAAAGAAGTAAGCAGTTAAATGTATATTATTTTGTCGGCCATCAACATTTCTATGCCATGTTTGATAATCAGTGATTTGTAGAGTTATTACCCTTAAATTATACAATAAAACCTTTAAATGTTATCCAATTTTAACCAATCTTCACCTGATCACCCATTCGGCCTTGCAACTGGGCGATGATGAATTGGATTTCCAGTAGTGGAACACGAACAAAAATTACTTTAAACAATTGTCCCAATTATAGCTCTTCAGGGTTTTTACTGGGTCATGTGAAGTCAAATCTAGGTCACTATATCTCTTTCAGTGCAGGAACCGAATTTTGAAGGCCTTTGCAAACAGTTTGGATCCTGATGAGACGCCACAAAACGTGGCGTCTCATCAGGATCCAAACTGTTTGCTATTCTGATAGTATTCTTTGAAAAAAAATCGAAGAAAATGTTAATTTTATAAATTCAGCAGACGACATTTTAGCAGAGGACAAATTTCCCAGCATGCAAATGGTTATCTAATTCAAGAAAAAGCTGTGTTAGCCTGATCTTTACCAAAATTTTTAAGAACTTGTGCCTCAATACTTTTATGGCACATTTAAAACCTGTGTTATGTGAGGTCAACACTTTCGAAGATGTTCTTTCTTGAAAAATGGTGTCAGACAGTTTTCCTTAAATGGCTTTATTTAATGCTGGTTGAAGCTTTAATATACTTAACAAGCCAGATTGTTTTGCTTAATTGCCAAGGAAGATGGCACATGCTTAAAATATTTGTTCTTATAATTTCTTTGCTGCTACATGTAACTCCCTAGGTTAAATTGAAGAAAATGCCCCTGAAAACTTTAGAGGCCACATTAATTGCTCAAAAAGCCTAAAACTTGCTCTAAGCATGTGTTTGTATTATTTTGCCAACTTCAAAATGCTACTGTTTTGTTTCAAAAGAAGGCCACACAAGGGTATAGCAATTTTCCTTATGTGGCTCAATTGAGACTTTATAGAATTTATGAACACATTAGAGGCCACATTGTTTGCCAAATGATAATGTTTCTGGCCAAGAAATCAATCTAAACGATACTACAGGCAATTTTGAAACTGTTTCTAATTGGCTTTGTGTGTAAGTGTTCACCTATAATCCTATTTGTAAACACTTATCTTAAACATTATGTTACCACTATTTAATTAGTAGAAGCCAGTACACCTTAAGCTCAGGAGAGCGATCATAGTCTACGTTTTTTTACTTCAGATTTTACAGAGAGTGATTCTAAAGGTGACCCTGATTCATGGAGGCATGCAATTGCTGACACAAAAGATCCTGAATTACCCCCAATTCCTAAAATTGAATCTCCTGCTAAGCAGTTGCCAGTGAATTTGTATCCAAGAAAATCCTTACCCTTTCATCCGCATGCACTGGCCCCAGTCTTCAAGTGCTACAACGACATGCTGATCATGACGTCTTCACCCTCGGGTATGAATGCTTGGCGATCATCCTCAGGCAAAAAGGCAGGCTCTTGGATGATTAGATTCATCAAAGAAGAGTTAGAAAAAAGCAAGGAAAGTGACATTTTCCTCACGAAAGTACTCACCAAAGTTGCCTATGATATGGCCAATACAGCAACAAATTGCCCGACCACAAATCCAGTGCATCATGGAATGAAGAATGTGTGCGTTATTGACCATCAGCTGCTGAAAACACTGATCTTTAGCAAATGTGCCTAAAACTGGTAGTTTGAACACTAGAAAAGGCACAACTCTCCTCATATAATGATGTTGAAGAGTATCATTTTACCAAAACTACACAGAAATTAAAACATTACAGATAATTTAGCTTTTCTTAAATAAGTTAAGTTTTGCAAATATCTTTTTATAGAACATTGTTTGTGTTTATAAAAAGAACCCATTAAATCTGTTATAACCTTATACAATGTATAGTCATACAGTTGCACACATTTTTTTTAATCATGCAATAAAACCCTTACTGTGTCAGAGAACAGCTGTATTTACAACTGAAGATGCGTGATTTTGTTAAGTGGACATAAAAATATACTTTTAACTAATACTGTTGTTCTAGAACCAACAAAAAAAGTTAAAATGCATAGATTTTCAAATTCATTTTTTAAACAGATGTAGAAACAGTTTTCTGTATGTCCACATGCCTATCCACATACATATGTACATATGATATCGACTAAATGGATTGCTAAATTATATGCAAAAGTACTTGTGCAAACTAAAGTATAAAACTACATAACTTTGTTCATGTATTCATTTTCGTCCTTTAATTATTGATAGTTTAAATTAAAGTTGCATATTAAATGTCATGTATTTAATGTCAATATTTTGTTTTAACACATTTTGTATATAAGTTTTGCAAATGTTTGTCTATTTTTTTATTTATTTTTTTGTTTGTTTTGCAAATGCTTTGCAAATGTTTTGTCTATTTTAGAATATGTTATTATTTGAATTTAAACGTTTTCTTTGGTCAGTAATGTTTGTCTTCAAAAAAATGAAATATTTTTAATCAGATTTATTTACAGAAAGTGTACGCAATTGTTTATAATATATTTGTTACTGAAGGGCTTTTATTAATCGTTATATGCATTAAATGATAATACGGAAATGTGGCAATTTAATTGAAATATGTTGATTAGTTGGATATGCTGGTTACATGTTTTATGCCCCCACGGAGTGGGGGGTATTGATCATTGCACCTATCATTCTGCGCACACATCCATACACGAGTTCCAAAGCTTGTGTTTTGAAGTCCTCTCACCATAAGGTGGCTAAAACTTGAATGACCTTAATTTATAGATGATCGTAAAGAGAAATTTTGGCTGCAGTGAATTTTGGCAGAATTATTGCCCTTTGTTTGTTTTTCCCCTGTATAATATATAGTCACCTGAAGCATGTGTTTTCAACTACTCTTTAACTAATGGGTGAATCTCGCTCAAACTTTTACAGTTGAATAACCTTAATGTGGAGATGATCATTAAGATAAGAATTTTGGCTGCAGTGATTTTTGGCTGAATTATGGCTCTGTATCTGTTTTTATACGCCCGTTTTTTTCAAAACGGTACGTATTATAGTTTCACCCTTGGCGGGCGGCGGGCGGGCGGCGGCGTCCAAAGCAGTGTCCGCTCTCTAATTCAAATATTTTTTTATCTGATCTTCAACAAACTTGGTCAGAAATGGTATCTAGATAATATCTAGGTCAAGTTCGATTATGTGTCATGCCGGGTCAAAAACTTGGTCACGGGGTCACTTATTGCATTTCAAGGATTTAGCATGGAACGGGCGCATCTTGTGCATTTGACACTCTTGTTCCACTATAGAATAAGTTCCGGTGGTCCCAAAATCCTACCGTTACTGCTCACAAATGATTATCACAAATGTACATATGAAAGAGTAAACTGAAAAACAGTTTTTAAATGCCATACGTCTTTAATCCATTCGGCTTTGGGTATTCCTCAGTCGTACTGAACCAAGGTGACCATCAGACCATGTCTCGAGGATACTGAATAAATCCAGGCATTATGTCTACTACAGGTATTCAAATGAAACATGTCTTTGGTTTCATCACGCGATGTCACTGACCAAGGCCCATTACTCTGATCTGCAATTTAGCTGATTTATGCCTTTTTGTACTTGGGAAATTCAAGTTAACATTTGTGTGAAACGACTTTATATATCTATGTCTGCTATAGATATTGAAATAAAACTTTAAATATGAGTTGTGGGTACCTTATAAACATAAACTGATCTATAACTTTGACCAGACTATTATTATGATTATGCCCCATGTTGCACTGAGAAAAGTCCGGTTAAGCTTAGCATGCAGGTTGAAATTCAGGTTAAGTTTGCAAGCAACAAATACATATCTCTTTAACTACTACAGATTTTCAAAGAAATTTCACACATTTTTGTTGATAATCAAGTAAGGTTGCCAACCAAGGCCAATAAACCTTGAGTTGAATTTTAGAAGAATTATGCGCCTTTATTGTAGTCTGTCAGGAGCAGTTATTTTAACTTAATTTGCTATGTCTATTTATTATATGCTTTCCGATGGTTTATAAAGAAATATCAGTGAAATAAAACTGATATTTTACTGTTTCAAACAGTGAAAAATAACCGTGAAAAATATCGATATTTTTCACTGTTTTACTATCAAATGACGTCATTTTTTATACGAAATTACGTCATTATTCCAGCGAAATTCTCCAGTTAAACTCTTTAAAATGTAAATAAACGGTGAAAAAAAAGCATAAAATAAACAGAAAATTTGTTGGGCTCGGTGGAATATCGATTTTAATTTACTCGTGATCATAGAAACAATATATTTTCTATGATCACTCGTGAAATAAAATTGATATTCCACCGAATCCAACAAATATCCTCTATATCGCTTAGAAAGTAACACTTGAGGAAGAAGTATATATTAGTGACATAACTTGTCATTTAAAAAGTACATGTTTGCAGTTTTCATCTTTGTTTTGTTATGAATGTACATAATTAAAATGTAAAAAACTCATATTGTCATCGAAATGAACAGTCTTTAATCATATTTTGTTTGAAATAATGCATGTACAATTTGTGAAAAAACTAATGAATATCCTATTTTTAACTGGGTATGGTCATATTGTTTGAAAACATTTTTGTCGTTCATGGTAACATCCTGTGTATGTTAATGATATTTACCATTAAGTTCATTGATCATATATTATACCGGTTCGTATGATTTGTGTATATATTAACAACATTATGTTTTTATTAAATATTTTTATAAAAATAAACAATTCATTTTTATATGTATATCTAAGATTTTGTTGAAATGTGACTCTTTGGTTAACAAGCAATATTATGTCCCATTAACATACTGGTAGTGGAGCAATTTTAAACGATTTACGTGCAGTTTAGAAAATTCCTAGAAAATGATGCAACACGATGCACTGTTTATTATTAGGTGATGTTGCTTATGGCAATTTTGAGGGCACTGATTATATAGTGAATCTGATTGTTTTAGTGAATAAAACAGCGTAACGGTAATTGTATTTAGCTGAATTTAGCACACAGCACTCATGGGGAGCTTTTAGGATACCGTTTCGTCCGCCAGTAAGGGCTTGCCTGAGTGTGTACATGCGTGTGAAAACGTTTTCTTTTTATGACTTCCACTCCAAAACCCGTAGACAGATTTTAACAAAACTTCACACGCATGACTTTTTTGGTGACCCTCTCTCAAAGTTTTTCAAATCATTTTGGTTGCATATATAGGTCACAAGATCTAGACATAGATTTAAAAAAAATGAAAACTTCAGAAATCTTATCTGAAACCATAACGGTTAGGGATTTAATATTTAGTGTGTTACATTGCTTAGTGGTCTTCTTTTAAGTTTGTTCAAATCATGCCCCTGGAGTTGGTAAATACCACAAACAAATTTGAAGACATCATCTACATCGTACGTCTGAAATTATTAGATATTTGAAAATTGTTGACATAAAAAATTGTCTATGACGACTCAATAATTAAAATTGATCATCAACTGAGACCTTCAACCGTGATCTATATCATGCGTAACACTAAACATGTAGATGGAAATGTACAACGTGTTTATTAAAAGAAACAATAACCATGAAAAAGGACTCAATGAAACAAAACGAACAATCTAACAACAGTCATTACTGTAGACATATGTATACATGTAATTATAAATCTACATACGCATCATTTTGTGCATATTAAAGAACGATAAAAATCAAATAAACTATAAGGATCGATGTTTTTACAGCGTGTTTTCAGCAGAAAATACTGACTCCTTATGGTTTGTTCATTAACAAACGTTTACATTTTCACCAAAACATCAACTAGTTGAAAACGTCAGACCCAGAACTATTGTTTGTTTACTAAAAGCGACATTCCTAACAACACAAATGGCCGGGTGGTAATTAAGAACCATTCAAAGTGATACAAGACGTCGTTAATTTGAACTATCGGTGTTGTCACTTAAACGTATTCTCCTGTCGGTCTATTTTTAACATAAGAAAATTGCAAAAGAATTGATTCCGTGTGGGTCGTATTCTCCTATGTCTAATTAATACATAGTGTTATTTTCAAGTCTCAACTCAATGGGGGAAAGTGTTAATGGTAAAATTAAACGTTGAAAATGGCGAAAAATGCGAATTTTTATGATGTCAAGTGTAGTACACCATAGGTTTGAATCACTTTGCTTTTTTCAGGGTGTGTTTTATGGACCCCATTGGAAATAAGCTTTCAGCTTAATGGTTATCCATAGGTCTTAGCATTCATGCTCATATGAACCTACTTTAGTTATAGAACCTCCGTAATATTAAAAGTATGCATTCAGCAACATCATTTTATTTGATGCTCTTATTTATTTATTTTAAATAGCCTAGTCATAATTCTTTGAAATCTGTAATATATTCTTTGTCTCATGTGTTATACATTTGTATGTGCTAATGATCTTAAATGTAAATAAATACATAAATAATTGAACATATGTTTTAGCAGAAATCTAGTTGAAAGGAGATTATAAGAAGATCAGAGCCCTCTTTGAACAAAGACATGCATCAAGTTATTGAATTGAGTCGTTTATACTTCTTTGTAGACTTTTTTTTACATATAAAAGACACATGGACAATTGATATTTACCAAAGGCATCGTAAATATACATGTTTTTATTTCCACAAAACATACACACACCTCCCAGAACATTACAATTACAAATAATGTATATGTATTTAAACATCGGTTACTAGTCGTAAAATGTAATATTAAAGAAATTTCGATATGGTTACAGTGCTAAATGGCGTGATTTCAATGGTCATGTATTGTTTAAAATGTCTCGTACTATTTATGACTTAAAACATGTCTCAAACAAACATAAACAACAATGACAAAAGTATTTTCAACATAGTTGATAACAAATAGTGTACACGTGATAACACAGTGTCTCGAAATATGATGTGCATTGGTAAACGTGTACTATTTTACATTTGGCATGGTCGATGCCAATACTGTGCACATGTGGCATAGAAATAGGAATAAGCTTCACTGATATATACCATTTTATCAACCTTAAAAAGTAACTTTTTATACAAATCAATGTCCGTAAAATTTTAATGAAACAGCTTGTCGTTGTTTTGATTAAAAGACACTCAAATGGAATATAAAAACACACTTCACTGCATAACATTTACAAATCTCAAATACAATCAAAGCAAAATATAATTATGTCATGTAAGATTGAGACACAACACAAGTATACATAGAAATAAATTATCTTTGTTAGTAAGTAAAAATAACACAAATAAACAAAGTGAAACTTCCGCTACAAAAGCAGACGCGTAACCTTATTACAGCATGTGAACCTTTATTAATGACGGTGAACCAATTGTTAGTGTAACACAAAACTTTTGTTCCAAGGTAAGTTTTAACTAATAAATGTTGGTCATTATAAAATGATATTTTTCGCTATAACGCACTGTTTTGTTTCAAATTAGGATCGCTGTGGTAGAAAATGTATACATATTATATACTCTTGAATCCGAATAAAAAAAAAGTACAAGTGCACATGTTCGGACAATTAACGAATCGATTTTTAAAAAGTTTGCAATTTTGTATTAACGCTCTTATATATCAGCCATTATTCGATGTATATCGACTGTGTATGTTGCCCGAAGTAGCTCGTTCATTCATTTTTTAAGATAACATATTCACTCACAAAAAATAATAAAGTCTTACATAATTTTAAACGCAAGAACAAAAATAATTTAACATATTAACTTCCACAAAATTCGAACGCTGGACCTCGCAGAGCAAAATCGCAGTCGTTACAACTACTCCATTCTTGCTTAGTTTAAACGCTACTTTAGTGATACACGTCGGTTGCACCACACTTTAATGTCAACCCAACGTTGATGTTCAGCACCAAACAGCACTACACACTATGGTATTGAACATCAAATTGCGTACTGCACTATAGTGTCAAACCAATTATGTTGGTTGATCTGATAAATTAAACAACTATCGTTTTGGTTACTTCGTTTGATGGGCAAGCTTGTAGATATGTTCTCATTTTATTTCAACTGTTCATCTCAGGCTTCGCGAAATTGCCGGTCCGCCGGTCCTGACCGGCAGATTTCCGTTTGGTCCGGCAGGTTTAACAAGAATGTCGGTCCTGGTGACCGGCAAACGTGAAATGAATGCAAACAAATCATTTTTTTTTCAAAGTTGAAAATTCGAAGAGCAAACCCCTGACAACATCATGAAAATGAAATCACTCATTGTTTTGATGTTTGCAATATGTTTGTTACGTACAATTAGCTAATACAAATGGTTACACAACACCTACTTCAAACTCAGTCGCAAAATTTATTGGCAACTGCGTTCTGCTAAAATGCAATTGAAAACGTAACAGTCAAAGATAAATTAAATAAGTTATTCAGACGATTTAATTACATGCAAACGCAGTGTATTTGTATTTTCAGAAATTGACTTCCATTTTCGCCAGGTTTTCAGAAAGTCCCCGGGAAGCACGTTTTTTTTCATGACTGCGTATGACGCAATAAAACGCTTTGTATCATTTTGCATTCATTCTAAATTTAAATTCACTCGTCCATAAATGGACAGATTTTTGTTTGATTGATGTTGTTATAATATTGGATTATCGGATATATATGCACATTATAAAAGCAGTATGTATACATTTATCAATACACATTTACTTTTTTTCAATTTCGTTTATTGTCTTTGATCTGTCCTGTGTTGGCTTCACCTTCACACCCCTGAAAACACAATACACACAATTGGTAATAATCATTAATATTCTACCTAAACGAGTCAACGCATTGGATACAGCTTTATTGCATTAGCGTTTTAAAGGAAATGTCACGTGTCAGTTAAGTACACTGCACAATAATGTACATCATTTTGTGTCAAAACCGGATTTCTCTTGATTGAGCAACAGACGGAGAATGCATGCGTGGATTACGTTGGATTTTAATGTCTCTTGTCAACAGTAATTCAGTCTTAATTTTGTTTAAACATTGGACATAATTATTCGTAAGGAACTTAAATTAACTGTTAATAACTGTTATATTATAAGGATAAAGCACTGGCAGTGGCTTGTTGAGCTTAAATAAAGGGTTTATGTTAATGTACATACAAAAAAATGTAGTTATGTTGTCGACCGGCACATTTTCTGAAATGCCTGTCCGGATGACCGGCAGATTTTTTCCAATTTCGCGAAGCCTGTCATCTGGAATACAATGGCAGTTAAACGAGAAAAACTTTCTTAAAAAAAAAACACTGCACTATAATAGTACATATATTTGTATTAATAATAATTTGATCCTTAAGACAAAAATGGTTTAAAGTTTAATAACGCAAATGAGCCTTTTCAAAATGCACTCGTACGTAGCAGCCTAACAGCAAAACACGCATATGCGTTATACAATATATAATACATACCACGATACTGTAGAATACCTCTTGTTAAGATGTCTTCAATTTCCTTACTAATCTGTTTATCTTCAGTAATGTTCGAAGTAACGAGTGCCAATATTTGTGATATCGGATCATTATCCCTAAAACAAACGACAAAAAATGTGGACAACTTTTCAAGAACGTATTACATTTGTCATTGAAAATGTGTAGTTTGTTTTATGTATGGAATTAACCACAATGTATGGTCTTTAGCCTTTTACAAAATTAAAGGAAAACAAGTTCTATTTTTCTTATCTTGTATAAGTTTTGAAAACACAATTTAAGTGTAAATGATTTATTCCAAAATGCGTTGAAACACGAATTGGACAATACTTANTATATATATATATATATATATATATATATACATTCAATTTATATTATGATATTATATTTATATAAAAGACATTTAACTCAAATTGTTTTCAAACATCGTTGGTCATATTTAATTTTATTTGCGTTATAAAACGTGTCTAAAGCCTGTGGAGATTATTTACGCTTATCAACTTGTATTAATTAAACATGAAATTCATAAGATAGCAAGCTCAAACCTTCTCGAGTATTCTTTGTCATAATCAATCTTCATTTCGTTTTCAAACTGTTCTAATTCTTGTAATTCATTGCAACGTTCATTTTCTTGTGAATCTTTGCGACGTTCATTTTCTTGTGAGTCTGAAACGACGATTATTTACGACAGGAAATGTGCTTTTTAGTACGCTGTTTTTGCTGCATTGACCAGCAGTCATCAGTTATTCGTACTTACGCTGAAAGGTGTCCATCTTCCATCAGAGTTATTGGGAGAGAATGTGAGTATGAATAATTACATAAGTAATCCCCAACTACGGCATATGACCGGCTACAATTTAAACTCAAACTCGCGATCCCTGGATTGTCAGTCCAGCGCGCTTCAGCAGAGCCAGCTGGTCTGAAGGGAATACGCAGAATATAACGATCTAGCTATTGAAACATGTTCAGATATGGGATCCAAACTCGTGTAATATGTTAGAAGACAGTTACATAAGTTGAAATACAATTAAAAGTGTCTACTTTTTACATTTATTAGTATCTGTTCGGTATAATAATTGGCAAACGTTGCATAATATAAATTTTATTTATGTTAAATAATGATAAAAATAGAACAGTGATCTTGAATCTGAACATATCTTTTACTTAAAAACAGATATAGGAACCAATATAACAGAGACTTTATTGTTATCTTTTAGTCATTTATGACAGCAAGTGACTGACTGTCATTTTAGTACATGGCATTCGTAATGCGGGGCTGGAAGCGAATACAAGAACTGGTGACCTTAAATACTGAGTCCAGAATTTACACACAAAACACAAGAATCAATACACATTTATAACACACTATTATAGTATTAGACTTCAAACTCAACATAATCATATAACGGAGAATACAATTTGGATGCATTTTATTGCCCTATACTTAACTAGAGTTACGGGATTTATACATATGAGCCAGGATGTATTGCCGTTAATATTTAGTATCAGCTAAATGTCGTATTGCTCATAATATTTATGAAGTCGAAAGTTAATATTTTGGAACTATCAAATTGCGTTAACATGTGAAATAAGCGTATCATACATTGATACGCTCATTTTAGTTTACATGTTAGCGCTAACATTAGTCTGTCGGTAGATACTTGCTACTGCGATGCAGCATAGGGATACAAATCGGTAGAGACACCGTTTTTAAATAAGTTATTTGTTATCTGTTTTCCGGAATTCATAAAACCCCAATTAATGATAACATCATCAAATATAGAATAAACAATTAAATCAGATAATTAAAAAACTGAAAATTGTATTATTGATGTGTAAGCTTCATTTTAAACCCAACGAGAAACAAATATTTGATTGTGTGGCAACCGTTTCAAAACTGCTCTCCAAGAGAAACTATTTACGAAGACTGATTTTGTTTATATAAGTTTGCGGATATTTTACAAATGCAACATGACAGTTGTCCTTCATACCGTCATATGCCGGTTTGTTAATTATATATACCGTTCATGTTGCTTTTTTTAACTATTTGATTTTGAAATATATAATTTGTTAAACAAATTATACACTGAATCTGTTGGAGTTAAGTCAATTTGCCTTTAAAAAAATATGTATATGGATTTTTTTTATCAGCTTTTTAATCTTGAAGTGATGGTTAAATGTTTCGAAATGAATTTTAAAGTAATTATCTGTTTATTTGATTCTCCGACATTTGAAATCTAAATGTCTATACAAA
Organism: Dreissena rostriformis; assembly: GCA_007657795.1. Lineage (NCBI taxonomy): Eukaryota > Metazoa > Mollusca > Bivalvia > Myida > Dreissenidae > Dreissena > Dreissena rostriformis. Next base: position 49,820 of record VMBQ01002558.1, on the reverse strand, counting down.
TAGTTTTATTGATTCGGTCCTTATGCTTTAATTTATGTACATGTATTTGAAATATATAGGTAAACAATACGTAATGATTTCATTTTATTGTGACATTCTGTATGTTTCTTTGAAATTCATAAAAATCTACAAACAGCAACCTAGTACTTTAAAATAATAACTCACCCATGTGTTGTTCATGCATCCAGTTTTTCAAACGACATACAGAGCGATATATTAATATCACAATGCACTTGATAATGACCAATGGCGGAAATAGCACTGGTTTGCTGCAATACTCGTAAATGATTCTGTAAAAAAAGAACCTCCAGATTCTTCCAGACTTCCTTTGAACCTTCTTAAATGTGTGGCTGTAATACCATTAATAACTTGTGTACAAAACAATGTAAACAGCAATGTTCATAATTATTAGTTATCAATAATGAATGGCTGTAAATTAGCTTAGTAAGTTAAAGCCCCGTTAACACTCAAATTCAACGAATATTTTGTTAAATATTTCGGAAAATAAAGTTTACCCATAACACAGTGTTCTTTATAGCAATAGCCAAAATTTCAAAGCTAGATGTTGTCGGGTAACATACATTTTACAAGATACAAAATGCTTTTTTGTGGTACAATATATTTAATACATGTTCATTTGCCATGTTAGTGTTCGTGTGTCGTATGAATAGATATAGTTGCGGAAAATTAAAATGGAATATATATCGTGCCTCGTAAAATAAAAACGAGCATTTTGTATCTCGTTAAATCTATGTTACCAGAGCACATCTGCCGTAGAATTTCGGCTATTGCTGTAAGGAACACTGATTTTTTTATGGGTTAACTTTATTTAACGAAATATTTTACGAAATATTCGTTGATTTTAAGTGTTAATGGTGCTTTAATGTATTCCATCGAAAGATTATTTCCATGTTATACTGACACATTATGCGTAGAGTCTTCGTTTGAAAAGTACAAATGTCTAGTGGTATGACAATACGGCATGCATATATTATTTAATGTTCCAACATCGATTACTTACACGCAACAGGTAAATCTGGTCCTTTTTAGTAAATGTATATATAAGTGGTGAATTCAACCAAAGAATACTCGTTTACCTAAACATAGCTATCAGAAGATTGACCAGTAGTAAATTCGTGAACAATATATAAACTCCGCCTATGACTGGAACCAAATTCCTTTCTTCAGGACATCGATTATTTCCACCATCGGCACGCCATATTGTTTCATTTGAGGTACAGTCTCCATCCTTTGGGGTACCTTTGCATAAATTCAGTTATTAACAATACTTGTCGTTAACAAATGCTGTTCGAAACAGAACAGTGATATAATTACCGATATGATTAAGTGTTAAGAATGATATTATCTAAATATATTTAAATGAAAAAATGATGGAATAATGAAATTCACAAAACATTATCAGGAGAGAAATTCTAAAGAGAGTCTCTTACCAATCACGCGCACTGTTTATGTTATAACGTCGTGAATGTTACCACAGGAGGGCAAAGTTATTAACCTGATTAACCTTCGTTGCAAAGTGAAAGCATGTACGTACGTTGTTTAAGACGCGTTTCTGTTATTTTGACGTGTTTGTACTCATAATTGAATGTGGCTTAGCGTGAGTGGTACGTATTGTGAGTGGTGCGCCATATTGTTCAATTTGAGTGGTGCGCCATATTGTTTCATTTGAGGTACACGTTTCTTCCGGATTATCGTTGTATATGTAAACAGATTCAGTGATTTACCATCCGAAAGCAAGCGCTAATCAAAACAGGACATTTTTTTTAAAACGAGACGACATAATATGGCAAATTATAGTATCCATTAAAAAAAAAAACATTATCTTACAGACAAAATATGAATGTTACAACATTTTAAATGTTACCACAAACTTGAAAAACTATTGACCTGTCATACAGTAACCTTCTCAACAAAGTATAAGCATATTCGCATGTTTGCATGGTGTTGCTTCTGTTTCTGTTATTTAACGCTTTACCACTCAGATACGCACTTTGACGCATTTATAGTCCCTTAGAAAATCAGATTTAATTAAAAACATTTACTAATAGATTCATTTTTGTAGGCTTCCTTTCAAACCCTAAGATACTGATGAGCAGCTAACAACATTAAACCTGAACAGACTGCGAGTTACTTGCAGGCTGTTCTGATTTTATGCTGGTTGCACTTATCCATTTTCACTTTGCTCTTTAGTTGGAAAGTACGGAATCCGGATAGTGCCATCTATAATCTCGCCCTTCTTTCATCAAGGGCGACACACGACACAAGAAGCGAAACACGATATTTTGCGCGACACGCGAAGCGGCGCACGATATTTTGCGCGATACACGAAGCGACGCGCGAGAATGTAACACGAAATATCGCCCTTGTGTAGGTAGCCCAAAAGGCGATATATCGTGGTAAATATCGCGTGTCGCTTCGTGTATCGCGCAAAATATCGTGCGTCGCTTCGCGTGTCGCGCAAAATACTGTGTGTCGCATTGAGTATCGCGCAAAATATCGTGTCTCGCGTTCAAAGGGCGACGCACGAAACACGAAGCGACGCACGATATTTTGCGCGACACACGAAGCGATACACGAAATTTTATTATTCAAATATCGCCCATATTATCCGAATCTCGTGTATCGCGGTCTAATTTCAGACCGCGACATACGAAGCGATACTCGATATTTTGCGCGATACACGAAGCGACACGCGATATTTGTACTGTTCAAATATCGCTGTAATAATATCGCCTGTCGACTGTCGCGTTTTCAAAAAATCAAGGGAGACAAAAAGGGGATATTTTTTACTGCATTCATAATCCGAATGTCAATTTCAAATGCTTCGATTAGTTTTATTGCTCGTTTGTGTTTTCTTATTGCATAACAGTGCTTTCGAAACATTGATTTGGTGTGTTATTATTCTGATTTTTTTTGTTTTTACCACTGGGCAACATTATTTGTGTATTCAGTTTATTAATTAAGAGAAAAAAGATAACATTGATTAGATTTGGTAATAGTTATATTTATCATCAGCTGATAATGCGGATGGAATTAAATTATGTTCATATATTTTAATAAAGTAAAGTAAAGTAATTAAGTATGTATGTCTCTTTCTTTATCATGGTTAGGTTAAAAGAAAACAAGCAAGGAAGTTTATCTAGACGAAGAGGATATAGTTGTTTTTCATTCGAATGAGTGGTGTTGCTCTCAGTAATTTACTTCAGGCTGACAATACATGTACTAGTATATGAATGTGCTAATTAATATTAAGAACGGGTTTTAATGTTCTCAAACTTTGTAGACTCGGAACTATCTGTTATGTTATACTTTTACTATTGGGCGTCGCTCTGTAAAAACGGGGTTTAATGAATGTGTGTAAAGTGTTGTCTCAGATTAGCCTTTGCAGTCCGCACAGGCTAATCAGAGACGACTCTTGCCGCTTGTATGAAATTTTTCGTTTCAGAAAGTCTCTTCTTAGCAGAACGCCTAGTTGAGGCGGAAATTTCGTACCTGATTAGCCTGTGCGATCGCGATTTATTTTATGATGATGATGGCGATGATGATGATGATGATGATGATGATGATGATTGATGATGATGATGATGATGATGATGATGATGATGATGATGATGATGATGAGAGACTGCGTCCATGCTTGATGCACATGCTTGATGACGTTAAAATTTCCCCTTTTTGTCTACCCTGATTTTTTGAAAACGCGACAGTCGACAGACGATATTATTACAGCGCTATATAAACAGTACAAATTTCGCGTGTCGCTTCGTGTATCGCGCAAAATATCGAGTTTTGCTTCGTGTGTCGTGTGTCGCGGTCTGAAATTAGACCGCAATACTTGAGATTCGGATAATATGGGCGATATTTGAATAATAAAATATCGTGTATCGCTTCGTTTATAGCGCAAAATATCGTGCGTCGCTTCGTGCGTCGCCCTTTGAACGCGAGACACGATATTTTGCGCGTTACTCAATGCGACACACGATATTTTGCGCGACACGCGAAGCGACGCACGATAATTTGCGCGATACACGAAGCGACACGCGATATTTACCTACACAAGGGCGATATTTCGTGGTACATTCTCGCGTGTCGCTTCGTGTCTCGAGCAAAATATCGTGCGTCGCTTCGCGTGTCGCGCAAAATATCGTGTATCGCTTCGTGTGTCGTGTGTCGCCCTTGGTGAAAGAAGGGCGAGATAATAGATGGCACTATCTGGATTCCATAGGAAAGGGTTACACGTGTTATACATATTTGAATACGTCTAAGCGTGAGTAGAACGTATTTGGAATACTCAACACTGTCTGGTTTATACTTATTTAACGATACCTTTTTACTGGTATTCGCTTCAACGCTTTAACGTCAATATATGAGCTATATGTTTGTATTTCCCAACAGAGAACGAACGAATTCTAGAAAGCCCACAAGCCGAAAATAAACTGATAAAATACCTTTAAGTTCATCCAAAAACAGCTCTCCGAAAATCTGCCAGTATGGTACAAAAAATATATGCTCCAGGAGTTTCTCTGTTGGTGGTGAGTTTGGATACAGATTAGCCTGGTATATTATTCCAAAGCTGAGTATGAATACCATCAATATACCGAGAAAATTTTTTAGGTCATGGATCTGCAAAACGAAATAGTTTCATAAACAAATATGTTTACGTTGACTTTCATAATAGACTGAAATGTTTTCATTGACTAATAACATGCAAATTTGAATATGAACCTGTGAATATTTAATTTCATTTAATACCAAGCGAGTTATCCTGTATGTTTATATCCAAAACCACAGACGTACACTGTACAATTAAGCGTCAACTAAATGGTGTGAAATTACAGTATCTTAACACGAAACATTTATTTGTATGAAAAATCATCACACAGTATATTTAAATGAATGTTTAACTGTTTTTTTTTTATATTTATAATTAAAAAAAATAGGATGCAATTATTTTGGTTAAAGTTAATCTAAATAAATTGTCAGTAATACCATTAATTTCATCATCAACACTTTCGGTCCAATGTTTTCGTCCACAAAAAAGGTCTGCAGGAAGCGTAGGTAAAACATTGCCAAGTTGAAACTAAAATATATTAAGATTACAGCTTCGCTTATTGCTATACTATTTAGTTTTCACAACCGCATGCTAAATATAAGTCATTGTTACAATCCGATAGTATTTAATTCATCGCAAGTTACCAATTGTCTCGATAATAAGGACAATACATACAATTCATTAAAATAGAATCTTATTCGTAGAATCTGCTAGATGTAATTAACTGAAAGTTTCCTGTTGTATAGAAAGTAAAAGACAATACATACAATTCTTAAGAAAGCAAGATAAAAATGATTAAAGTGGGATTGGAAACCATTTTGGAACACTCAATGCAAAGCATTTTACGTTTTACTCAGTTACAGGCCATTCGAACCTCACACGAAGCATAAAAAACTCAAAACATAGTATAATCGTATGTACGTTTGCAGACAGATATAATGTTGGCATGCATAACGTGAATATGCATATACCAGTATATTTTGTGAAAATCTATTCTTTTGCATATGTGCTTTAAACGGATAAAATACTATAATATCGTGTCGTAGCTACAGCATAAACTATAAAACGCGTTACGGTTTTCGTTTTGTTTAGATGTTAGCTTACAAATAGAATTACACAGTTATTATCTGCTTATAGCCTCTTAAGACTTTCATATAACAAGATACAGGAAGATGAGTGCAATAAATCAATTTATACGCTATTGTTGGCAATACAGCAAACACAGATTTCTTCACGACATCTTCTTTCGTACTTTTTTACTTTCCGAAACCTTTCGTTTTATTGTAGATTTTTTTGTATTCATAAACGAGCCGACTATTCAAGTTAAAAAAAACAACAACACTTTCGGTTATTAGCGCTATCTTTGAAGTATCGTTGGCTCAATTAATTCATCTTTATCGCCAGACATAATAATCCGTGGGCATGTGTTCACACAAACTAATATAATCGTTACACGATATCTAAACAATGACGCATACTATAGAAAATATACTAATATAATCGTACCTGTATGAGTAGCGAACGTAGTCGAAATCTATCCCCACCAGGGAGATTCTCACAATCAATGTAACAGCATAAGCGATGTACATGCCCAAGTCGAATTTGTTCCAATGAGACCTAATCTAATTTCGCAAGTTCTTTATGAAATTACAACTGTTGAGAAACTGAAAGAATGTACGTAACACATGCGTCGTTCAAATTGTAAGTAACAAATACAATTGAAGAATATAACACTACAAATGTGTTCACTGTTAGCAATTGTTAAACTTACAAGACACATCAATGATGAAAAATTAATCCTCTATAAATACCATGGAATATTGTTTTTGAAGTTGTATATTCGGTACAACTTTCAGTACAACAATTTCGTCAACATCAGTATGCTAACAAGAAACGAACAAAAAAGAATCATGTTGAACATGTAACTTAATAAATATATGCCTACCTGTCTGCTTTCATCGTACATGAATATCAACATCCATCCACATACGGCCCATTCTGTGAAGGTCGTATGTTCATCGAGATCCACAAGAACAAAGTAGGAATACAAGAACAGAAACCCAACGTAAAAGAACTGCAAACAAACACATAAGATTTTAAAAGAAACTGCCTTGATGAAAACAGATCTGGGTTTAATGATACGTATTACAATGCGGATCATACAGTAAACAAGATAAATAAACAAATAACCTACAGTGTTCAATATGAATACCGACAACGGAGCTGAATATAAATACACCAATGCCTTAGCAAATGGTATGTACTCGTCTGACACACCACCCTTGCATTCGTCTGTTGGTTGGTTTTTCAAGTCCTATTGCAATACATATATACGTTGTTTGAAGATGTAATACAAGTGGTATTGAAACTGCTTAAATATTTCAGATTTTATTAAAAGGCGACCTCTCATTTTGTCTACTCTCTTAAACAATTTACATTGAAAATAGAGTTATTCGTATCTTCTACAAACAATAATACAAAAGAAACGCATCGAAAATCTTTTTATAGTTTAGTAACAAAATGTAAATTAACATGTTTTAATAAAAGTTCTTCTAACCTTGTCGGACCTACAATTCCTAAAGAATTGCACTTGTTTATGTGCATTTCCTTCTCTGAACGTGACCATTTTCACGCAAAACGGCAGAAAAAGGGCCAGCACTATCTGAAATGGTGGTGTTGAAAACATGATTCTGTATTTTTTTGTTAAATAAATAAGCAAGTTTATTGGAGTCTGCTATTTTTGGCGTATTTCGCGTATTAATGTAAGCGTTTGTGCTCTTGGTTCATTGCAATATTTTTCTGAGTAAAGTAATAGAGGATATTTGTTCATGTCAGTGTAAGATCGTTATTTTTCTATGATCACGAGTGAAATAACAAACGATCTTACACTGACATGAACAAAGTTTCTGTTTCTTTTATGCCCCTTTTTCACGAAAATAATTAATTATTATTTCCCTTTCGCTTAAAAGTGACCCTCTCTCCCGTGGCGTGCCTCAATACAATGAAATGACGTCATTTTTGACGTCATTCTGTTTACGAAATAAAGTCATTATTCCAGGGAAATTCTTCAGTTTACTCTTTTACAATGTAAATAAACGGTAAAAAAAATCTTAAAATTAAAAGAAAATATGTTGGATTCGGTGGATAAACGATTTTATTTTACTCCTGATCATAGACAAAATATAAATAAGGATATAAAAGAATCGTTCATCTTAAAATGATTCCATTGATTCCAAAATGAATTCATTATTTCTAGTTTTCTTAAGGAAACAACTAATATCATTAGCTTATTTTAGGAAGATTTTGAATGCATGCCTAATATCTCTGTATTGGTTCGGTGTTTACTCGTTTTTATGCGGTGTATATATTCTTTTACTGGATATGTCATTTGAGTTGTAATTGGCTTTGAATGGCATTGACCGACGCATCTTACCTGTTATTATTAGAAGATATTAGGGATATAAGTCTTATTGGGTCTAGCATTGTCTGAAACAGTCTTTTCATTTGAGATGAAATTTGCGTATCTACCATGCGTGAAACATGTTATAAAAGTGGCATATCGACGGCATTTCGTCTGAACATAGACACGTAATGAAACCATGCATATGCCCTTTTTTACGCATATTAATTAATAGGTAACAATGTTATATTGCTAAATTATTTAAGATATACATTACTATAACATATACATAACTATAATACACGAGTATGGCTCATACTCAGACCGATAAAAATCGCGAACTTCAAGAAGAATGTTTATGACTGCAATAAGTCTTTATATGCATGATTTTTTTTATTTATTTTTTTTAATTATACGACTTTTGCTTATTTTTCCGGTCTCGCGAGAAGAGTCCCTGAAACAAATTGGTATACTTATAACAATAAATATCCTGCTAACATGTATTAAAAATAAAAATATTCGTTCAGCGACCATTAAATAAATAATTATTTAAAGTTATCATATTTTAGAAAATATTGTACCATATTAGCTGTCGAAATTCTCTTGTATTGCTCCGTGCATAAAGTACATGTTTTTTGCAATCATTTTGAAAAACAAAAAAGCACTATACAGAGCATCGACGGACGCATCAAACACAAAAAAACAACAACATGAAATTGTAAATGTAAATCATTTAGGGCTTAAACTGTTAAGTTCTGTATACATACATGTACTTAGTTTCTCGGAGAATATAAACTTCAACGATATTTATTGGATTTGTATCTGTTTGTCTGCCACACATCCTATGTGAGTCCAGATGTGCTCGCGTGTATATTTAGCATGCGAGCGTGAATGAGTGTTTGTGAGGCGTTGAGGTGCTGTGGTAAATGTGTTAGCAAGTTTGCTAGAGCGTATGTTAGTGTCTGGCAGAAATAGCGATGTTTGTTCAAGTTATTTAAACTAAACAAAACAATATGCTTCTACCAACGATGTTAAAACAGCACTTACCTGAAACCAATGTGTAATAACTGCAATATTTCCTCTCCATATTTGTCTGAGCTTTGTTTGGCAGCATGTTTGACCCATAAATGTATGCAAAGAGTTAGCTTCCGCTAACTCAAGCATTGTAATTGAATCAAAGGGTTCGAGGAGTGGTCTAAAGAGCAGTCTATGAGCCTTTTTCTTATCGTGTTTGTAACAGACTTTCAACATATTGCAAGCTTTTTCTTCATACTCACTGCAAATGTATGAAAAACACTTTAAAATCACTTTACTAATTTTAATGGTTATTCATTATTGATTACACGAATTACATCGCCATATTAAGCCTCTATGGAACACCGGTTTATTCAGGTTTTTAACACAATAACTTCTTCAAAGGCGTATATGGTCTACAAATTGCAGATAATAATTGAGACAAACTTTGCAAGCTGTAGTATATCATCCGAAAGGTCGAGCTCAGCCACTTGTTTAGCTTCTTTCGATAACTTTTTCAGGAGTGAAGTCGCAATAAGTGCAGTGCCTAGAACATACAAATTGGTAAACTGCAAATAAAGTGTTTATGCTATGCATACATGCTATGCATACATGCTATGCATACACGTGTTTAAAGAGTCCTGTTAACAGATAAGCAAATCTACAATTTCGTAGCATGTTGTCATATTGGCGTTTGCAAACTAGGCGTAATGTTCCCTATAGTTCGTTCACCGATGAAACGCAGAAACATGCTTTTCAATATTCAAATAAACGTATATCAAACAGCGAAATACGCGACGGACGAACACAAATTATTTATTAATATTTATCAAATGTATTTCAGAAAAAATAACGCGATTGTATTGGAAAACGTATAAAGATCGTAGACTTGGCGGTTTCTCTTTCGCACTATCACATGAGCACAACGTGTAAGCTATTGTGGTCCTTCTATGTTCTGCGTCTGTGTTGGACTTTGCGTGGTCAGCTTTAAGTTCTTTACCACTTTAGAGGCCAAATATTTTGCATTATCTTGATAAAACTTGATCGGAAAGTTTATCTTGACTATAGCTAGTCCGAGTTCAAGTTGAGTTCAACACTTGGCAACCAGGTTAAATTGTATAAAAAAACGAACTTTAGATCCCGAAACTATTAGCCATTTTGATGAACGTTGGTGAGAATGCTTATCTTTACAATAACCAGGCCAAATGAGAATCTCGGTAAAGTAAGTTCAAACACTAGGTCAACCGATTAAATACAATGAGGGCAGTGTTTCTACTCTTATATTTGGCATAACTCTGCAAGTTTTGAAGGCATTCACATGAGGTTACATACATTGATTGAAGGCTTTAAGCGAACATGCCGGGTACACTGACGTAACTCTCTCGTATGGCAGTATTGAAGGTATTTAAGTAAAGCTTCATACATAGATAGAGGGCATTGAATTGAAGTGCAGAGTACTTGAAGCATGGGCACCTTTTCTCTATATTTTAATTTAAAACAGCAATTGCCATTAGCTGTGTTTGGATAACCTAACTACATGTACATACCGATATTATGTTGTACAACGCGTTACTCGAAAAGTATGGAATGGATTTAACTAAAACTTAATATTTTGATAAATGACTTAAAGAGGAAATGCAGAGTAAAATTATCATATAGCTATTTCCATTTTTAAATGTTCATGCGCACTCTATAATACCACTACAATAAAATTTAGTATGACGAACTTGCAAAGAGCTACAGAAAATAATTTGGATAACGGCAAAATTCAATGACCGTCAAGTTTTCTTTGGAACTTGTAGCCTTTTTTTTAGGAAAGCATAATTTTTTCCATAAATTTGACTGAATGAAATTTTACATGTCAATAGTCAACACTTAGATAGATTTTGTCCACAGTTTTGAAGGTCAATAACACAATTTTGGATCAGAGCAATACTTATCTTTTTCTTAAAATAATAATATTAACCTGCTTTGCTTCTTAAAGTGTCAAATTACGATATTTAAAGTAAACTTAAACATATATACCAACATCAACGAACTCGTTCCCTCTTTGTGTTTTTTGCGAAACATTATCTTTACCAACACAGAGTTGACAAATTAATATTATGAGAATGCGTTAACAAATTAATATTATGAAGAATACATTACCGATTCGGTCTTTGCACATTTCCCACATGGTGTTTGCCAGCTTTTCTTTCTTAAACATAATCGCAAAAAGGAATAAACTCAGTGTGTTCAATGCACGTTTATCCTCATCTAATGTGTTTGTCACACGTGAATTACGCTGATCACGCTCTTTGTTCCCGACAGATTTATGGCCTGAAACAATAAGAAGTGCTGATTCCTTATTGGAGTACAATAATCATGAAACACATATACAATATGAACATATATGTTTTATTTTGACTTGCACAATGTACATCGTCAGTATAACAAAACAAACAAATCATGATTTAGATTCATGTCACGTTAATCATATAATACATAGTGTTAGTACATACGGTATACAATAAAGTACATTACTTCATATAATATATTATTTCAGCACATACGGTGTGTAGCAAAGTACATACGGTCTTTACTATAAAAAAAATATAACCTTTGAATATTTTAATCAAATAAATTGTGTTAGTTCAGAATTTTTAAGTTTCTTTATTTTAGAGGATGAACTTACATTTAACAATGTGTTTCTTTTATTTAATGCGTATTTAATAAAAAGAGAAATTTTAATTAGTTTGTCTTGTTATAAATGCCCAACATTTCCAAAAATTTAAACATCGATGGGCGTTGGTAATAGTACTTTGGTACATATTTTTTTGCGAATCTCATCTAAGAATGGACATACAAGCATGAAATATGTATATCATGTAATTCCAATTTCATAAATCAAACACACAAAACATACTTAGCGAAAAACATTATATATAGACCATATCATCAATAAATCACACTTCTGATACCACTACTAATACTAATATTACTAGTAAATCTACTACTACTACTACTACTACTAAAACTTCTACTTTTATTACCACAACTACTACTGCTTCTTCTACTACTACTACTACTAATAACACTGATAATCAAAATAGTAATATTAATACCCGCGAATTGTGCGAGACTTCCAGCTGATTTTCCAATATTGATTGTTTTGTAAATGAATCGGAAACGCGGCATACCTGTGTCCATATCCTGTAAATTACGATAACAAAATGAATATCGTTGCTATAAAATAATATTTGGGAACGAAGTTGTAATGTTTATTGTAAATTAATTATTACTTTTGCGTTAATTAAAATTATTATTGTGTTTTAATGTGTTTTGGGCGTTTCCTAAAGCAAGCATTGTTTATACGCACCTGATTTATAGTCACTAGATTCTTCATTAAGTCTGTCATTTGGTCTTTGCCATCGCTCGATTCGGCCTGTTAAACAGAAACACTTTTTTACAATAAATCGCTTTATGGAACCAGAAATGTTGGCAAAACATCAATACCAACACCTGACATAGTGCTACATCGCCAATGTATACAACAGTAAATATTTTGATGTTTTTCTGTTTACCTTGAATGCACATGTTACCTTAATCTTCGTTCTTTTGATTTTAAATATCATACTGATGCTTATGATATTAAAGATATTGTGTAGAAACAATGTTAAAAGTACAGTCCTCATTTACCTTGTCTGGTTTACATTAAGATGTATAGGTCTTTACTCCTTCTCAATTACAGTCCTCAGTTACCTTGTCTGGTTTACATTAACATGTATAGGTCAGTAACCTTGTCTGGTTTACATTAACATGTATAGGTCAGTTACCTTGTCTGGTTTACATTAACATGTATAGGTCAGTTACCTTGTCTGGTTTACATAAACATGTATAGGTCTTTACTCCTTCTCAAGACTAAGCGCCGCATTGTTGGAAGAGCACAAGTAAAAACATACAATGGGGACAACTGGTTTAAGGATAAATCAGTGTTCGTGTTACAAGCCCTGGGACCTCGATCTTTCCCTTTTTTTACCAAGTAACCAGCAAGCAATTGAATTTATCGTACATCAAAACAATCTCAATATATCGTCTTCGCCGATCATCCGTTCCACCGACTGACAAGCAGGTGCTAACATTCAGGTCGAGCTAAACCGGTTCTTTGTTCTTGTCTCATAGAAACCAACATACATTCCAGACCATGCATTTTTTGAATAATTATATATTTACCAAAATTGTGTGTCATACTCAAATAAAAACTGTCATACTTTTTATACCGTTGACCAACATTCATTGTTCATACAAGAAAACAGCGTTATTAAGCTGATGATGAGCAATGCCCAAGTGATAACACAACTCCTATTTGCATGAGGGAAATAGGAACTCAATTTATTTACAAAAGAAAAGTCGTCAAACGCGTACTTCTACGCTATGTTTCCCATTTTAAAATGTATTTAATTGATTAATAACGTCATTTAAATGTTTCTACTTCCATTACATACAACAGTCTTGTAAACAAAAATATGAATCGGATCTCGTAAACGTTTATATCCTGTGCATGCGAGTTACGCTGTTAGCGCATTCGACAAAGCTACAAATATTCCCACGCCGCCATGAGGATCGAATCTCGGTGCTTAAAAAAATGTCAGTAATCGACGCTAGTTTTAGCAAGATGGTGCTCGTTGCGTTAGCGGCATTCAAATCGTTTAATAGGTTGTCCTTCCTGTTCCTAAGAAGTGTGGTTATTCTGTTTTAACTGATTTTTTAAAAATGTATTTTGTCTCGCGAACATTCTTACCTCCTCGTACAATTTTGAAATAAAGTTGTCGTCCACCATTGTCATGTCTATATTACTCTGTACGTTGTCTTCATGAATCGCCTGACGAAGTTTGTCCTGCGAAGTCTAAATAGTAATACACATCAACAGCAGTACTATTTAATAGAGAACCTTGATATGAACATACGACACACCTTTTAAAAGCTGCTACGTCGAAGATTGGGAATATTGCAGACATGAACAATTATTCCAAATTTACGAAAACACTACTATACCATTAAAGAGAACTGCCTGAAATAACATTGTTGACACATCATGAAAGATCCTAACCTCCTGCTTTAGTCATTTTAACGCCATATTTTACATACATTTCAAAAGCGTCTCAATGCGCTTTTAAAATAGCTAGTTACTCTTTAATTGTTTTTGTTAAATTACCAATGGGCTTACTAACCACTCAATTTAACTTCCGGTGTCCATCAAACAATAGGTTCAGAACTACAAGGTAATCACTATGTAAATTACTTTCGCAAAGCGATTACAGCATTTGTGTCTCACGCGGAAGATCCGTGATATTACCAAACGCGCTCGGAACTTTTCGATTGTATTTAATTGTATTAAATAGTTGTAATTTATTTTCTAAAATAGTTCTTATCAATAATCATAAATAAATACAATAATGACAAATAACTTTCATAATACCGTCAAGTTTAAAAGATGTATTAATAAATGTTGGCATGGACGACCAAACATAAGTATTTTATAATCACACTGCAAAAGGTCCTGTGTATTAAAAACAGATTTCCAAAAAATGAAGTTTTAAAATGTGTATCACCTCACCATCAGTGACGTAACATTCTATAGGTTACAGTTTCAAAGCACATTTCAGCATCGTTATTTATTTGCATATAAAAGTTATGAACATAATCAGAGTGTGTGGAAAGTGTAGAGATAAACATAATATGGAAGAGTTTAAACAACAAGATTGTTTATAACTTGTATACTTTAGATTTCATTTACTATGTTAATAACTATTTACTTTTTTATGTGTGTCTGTTTCTGCTTTTCCAGGTTTTGGTCCAGTCGGTAGTTGCTCGGGAATTTCTACAAAAATATATATTTAATATAAAGCTCTACGTCATTTAAAATTAATGTTTTATAAAAAAAATCATAACTAGCACTAGCAATGCGTGAAGCCGATATTTTGTGTTAGTTTATAAGATTAAAAAAAGTGGGTGTAAGTGCATATATACGTAAATATGGATTGATTGATAGCTACAATAAATAAATAAACCATCGGATATACCAACGGAACATGCAAAAAGATTCACGTGAATTAGTGGTGTGTAGTCCAACTCAAATTTAAAGTTATATATATTTTCCAACAACTACACAGCAACATTTGTTTGCGATTTAAAACAAACGGACGTTGCCTTCAAAGCACAGTCTGCTTTGAACGTAAAGATTCACATACTTTGTATCTATGCGATACTATTCGTAGCAACAACGTTAATACCCACTGCAAGTTAACCAAAATGTAGCTAAGTAAACGCATGTACTTATAATTACTGAACTCGCCGTTAATAATCCATGCTAAGAAAAAATAATTACTGATTCTTATCGATTGATCTTTATCTTTTCTACTCAAAAGCGTTAATTTCGTCAATTTACAACACTACCAATGGTTTGTAATAACTTTTAAGAAATATAACCAAACAATTACTATGCGCATGTCATCGTCAATCTGTAGTTTTGCTATCACCAAGCGCGAATCATTTGCAACTCAAAATGGAATTATCGAGAGTCTATGTGTCAACAAATCCACACATCTAGCAGCACTGTATGGCGAATCATCCGTGATACGTAAATTACATTTAAATATTGGTTTAAAATAATATCATGTACAAATGATAGTCAACTAAAAAAAAAAGCATATGCCTGACTGCTCAATGACGCAGAACAAAATATAGCATACGACAAAAGAAATTTGGCTTATCAAATCAAATCAATACTCAAACAGCTAGGTTAAACTTATGTATGGACTGAACAAGAAACCCTGACAGAAAAATCTTAACAAACATACACTTACAATCTATTCAAAAACGAGTATGTGATCATTACAAACAACACTGGTACAGTGAATTCTATAATTCATCAAGACTAAAAACATATCGCCGAATCAACAATACGTTTAATACAGAGAAATATCTAGATATTATTACAACGAAACAATTTAAAATGGCACTTACTCAATTCCGCCTATCATCACACAGATTAGAAATAGAACAAGGTTAATACCACAATATTGCTCGAGGTAACAGAACATGTCAATTTTTTTATGTTAATGTCGTAGAAAGTGCATACCATTCTTTATTAATATATCAACTATACAAAGATATTTGAAAAACATATTTAAAGTCATATTATCAAAGATGGCCAATTACAAGGTTTTGGCAGAAATTTTGGTTGACCACTCCCAAAACCTTTTATTGATCAGAATTTTTTAACTATCCACTCAAATTTCTCGAAGAAAAAATAGTTTCCGGAGGTCCGATTAAGGTGAACTTTTGATATGTTATAACGTACTTTTTTCCCTAACAGGATCAGTTAAAATACCTTTTGTAGCAATGTATTGGGGGTATATTGACCTGACTAGTGTATGCTTAAGAGCTACTACATGTTGTTGGTGTTGTTGTTGTTGTTGTATACGTACCTGAAAAGCGCCAGGTGTGAGGTACTTTTTCAACAGGGCTGAAATGTAATGCAAACAATAAATATTGTTTTCACGCGAGAATGAATCGTTAGCAATAATAAGCAATCGATTGAAATAAAAACACTTTTTCGTTAATAATTGCAATCGCACAAGTCAAACTATTTACTCATACACTAAACACAATGATGAAATATTACCGGCCGTCGTTTGTTTTAAATTCTGCTTTGTTCATAGCACTGATTCCTCGTGATCTGCGGAAATCCATGGTAGTTCTTAAAATACACAACAATAACAAATGAGTTTGCTAAAGACATGCCAAGGTGTGCTCGAATGAAAAGAGAACGTTTGTTTTTCCATCATATGTTGTTGTTTTTGTGTGTTTTGTTTTCAGTTTCAACACATTTTATTTCAACAAATACATATACAATATGAACAATAATTCAATAATGTAATGCAATTAGAGAATACCATAACATGCAAAACATCTAAGGTTATCTATATAAAACATGTAATTTTGTGTTGTAAAAAAAAACATTTAAGGGGTGTTGCTGCAGTTTTGCTGATTTTTTTTCATCTAATAACTTTTGCTCAAAATTTATATTTGAGTAATATATACTAATAATATATGAAAAATGAAATAAAAACATAGGGTCACCGGCCTTGTTTTGATTTTATTCACCATTATATAACATGTACTTTTTCATTAAAACTGAAAAATCTCTAATTGCATAAAAATGATTAATAACATATGAAATTGGCAACATGTAGACATTATATAAGCTAAGATATAGCATATACCATTTTATTAAACCACAAACTACCAAAAAAATGGAGAACACAAGTTAAATTTTAAGAAATGTAATTTTTATAATTTTTATGTCACCCCAAAAAACGTCAATTTTTACTATTTTAACCACAAAAATGGAATTAAAAAAAGTTCTATCTAATAACTTTTTGCGAAACTGCTCAAATATGTTTATCTACGTATTGTTATCGTAAAACAAAAATAAAAAAGGGGGGTCACCGCACTTTTAACAGAGATTTATTTGTTTAACTATCCCTCGTCTATGTCAAATTTGATAAAATACAGTAATAAGGCGAAACCCAAGTACCGGTACATAGACTGTTAGAGATATGTTTAAACATTATTGATTGTTTACAATCTTAATTGTGATCACAACAGTTTACAAAAAAAACACAACACTATTTCAATATTTAATCACAAACATAAGACCATACAGTATCAAACTCAACCTTAATCATCAATAACAGGGACTTGTTGTCAAATTTCGGCATGTTTTGAAGTTTGTGATTAAATGCTTTAAATTGATTAATGTAAACAACAGGACTAAAGAGCTCCAGGAAAAAAACAAGAATGAAATAAAAGAAAGAAAAAAAAAAGTTAACCGCACCTGGGATCGAACCACTGTGTACCTATTATGAACCTACTCGGTCATTAATTTGTGATGATTCTGATAACAAAACTATTGGGTTGTGAGAATAGCATCGGTGTGGCTATAAATATATCCTCGGTTAAATAAACTGCCGCAACACCCCTTAAGAAGTATAAAAAGAAAAAAAAGACATTTGCAGTGTGTATAGACACACACAGGATGTATACATTGTACTTAATATGAAAAAGACATAGAGAAAACATTAAAAGGTGCATATAACTATATTTATCATATTTTTTTATTATAGTTTTTCTATTTTATGTTGCATATGTATTATGAATTGACGAACACAATAATCAATAATGTATCATTAATAAACAGCATCGAACCCTTAAACATACGTAAAATGGAAATATAAAATAATCGTGTTTACTTAAATAATCATTTCTGATTTGCAAAGAAAAAGAGTTAAATAAACATAAATGAGCATTGTAATTGTTTGTGCACACCTTTAAGCATTTTTGTCAATGGTATGTAATTGTTTGAATGTATAATATTGCGCATCTTCTTTTATGTGCGGTGAATTTAAAGTGATAACAATACAAATGTTCAAACCTTGTCTGAACGTTATTTCCACATAAAGGGAGACTCCAATCGGCGGAAGTTAATTCATTTTGTCATAACTTTAAGTATAACAAAAAATATCATGTTAAAGTACATAATTACATTTAATTGTTAATTGGTGTTTGAGACCTAACTTTAAATGAGCACGTCTGATTTATCTATATAAAATGAATGATCTACGGCTTCAATGTCAAAGTAAACGTCTCAATGCTCGTTATATCAGATTTTCATTATGTTTTGGTGTAAGCCATTCTTTTGAAAATCATGACCTAGTTGATATCAATTTAGCGTTGGAAAATGACAAGAGTCTTCGGTTTCGGATCAACAACCCACTGTGAGAATAAAAGGGAAATTGATATCAACTAGGTCATGATTTTCAAAAGAAACGTTTTGTTGAATGGGTAATTCCTAAGAGATATTTGGGTCAAGTACGCCTAGCAAACTTACCAAACTTACTCTAAAGGTTTATCTAACGAAGGTCGATTTATACAATACTCAAATATTATGCAATGTTTTTACATTTAAGTATGTCAATAGCATATAAAGGTAAATTATTTCCTTTTATTTTCATAGATACATTACAAGATTAGTATATGACAAAAAATAAGTTAATTATTTAATTGTTGACTTCTAACGGAATAATCGTGTAGTTTGGCAATGGATGAGCGTAGCAGCTTTTGTCTGAATCTTTTAACTAGTATTCTTCTTCTTCGTAATATCTCAATGCTATGACACGTCGACGTGGGCTCTCACATGTTTCGACAATAAACGCCATCGGTCTTTGTCTTGGGCCGCCCATGTTATGCTTTGCGGACCCTCATCGTATCTTGAGAAGGCTGCCGACACCCATGTTGTTCTTGGGCGTCCCCGCTTAGTTTTCCCGTCCACTCTCCCGTGTAGTGTCATGTTTGCGATCCTGTTCTTGTCCAAACAGAGTACATGACCGAGCCACTGGTGTTGTCGGACATGTACTCCTTGCACTATCGTTTGCACTATTAAAAGTATTAATAAGTACATAGATTACTTAAGCAAAAAGTATTAAAGTTTTATTGGTACCACTGTTCACGAATGGATCTTAATTCAATTAAAAGTGATTGATGTTATTGATGGAAAATTACATATTATTGTTAAAGACATGTACCAAAAGGTTGAATATCGTGTTTACGTATGGTCTTCTTATTCCGAATACTTCAATACAACTGTTGGTTTAAGACAAGGGGAGGTGATGTCATCTCTTTTGTTTTCATTGCTTGTTGAAGATTAGGAGCTTTATTTGCAGTGCACCATTGATGCAGGCTGAAGTATTGAGGATTTAATTACGATTTTGTTTGTGTTCGCTTATGATATGGCTATTATAGGTAAAACTCCTGAAGAAGCTCATAGGCAGTTAGATATTTTCTTTTCATATCGTTGTATATGGGGTCTTACAGTTAATATAACAAAAAGAGAATAATGGTTTTCCGAAAACGAGGGTGATATTAGCAAACGACAAATGCACCTAAAATAGCCAATCAATCGAAGTAGCTAATGATTTGAACTGTCTATTTACTGTTTCATTACACTGGGAACTTTTGCAAAAACATTGAACATCTCTTTGATCTTTCGTCAATAGCATTTTGTCATGAATTCGATGCATTTGTTACAACAGTATTTCACTATTCGTGCAAAGTGTGGAGTTATACGAAATCGATATCAGGAACAAAAATACAATCTTATTATTTCAAGTGAACGGAAGTATATAAATTCATAAGTCTTATGAGAACATGTTCTAAAGAAGAAGTTATAAAGTTATTTGTTTCGAGAAAAAATCTCTTTTAATCAGGAAGTCCATATTGGATCTTGTTCAAATTACGAATACGACCAGTTTTTGTGTGTATGTATATAATCCTCACAAACAGAGAGCGTGCGTTAAGCGTGTGGTCCTACGCTAGTCCAAACTGCATAATAATATATCATTGTATGTATCAATTAATTGTATCAGTACCTGCAATTACACAAATGTGAAATAGACTTGTCTGATTTTGTTTCCACATTGTATATACGACAACTAGTCTGCTACTTATTATTATTATTTGCATAATGATCCATATGGTATTGGTTAGATGATCCATTTCCCACATTTATTTAAAAAAAAGTATTTTGTATCTGTATACAGATGTGAAACAGACAAGTCTGATTGTTTATCTATATGCCTTATTTTATTAATGCAAACTATGTTAGCTATTTCTTACTATTATTATTAGCATTATAATCGACATGGTATGCGGAAGGTAATCAATTTTCCATTTTTAGTTTATTTTTGTATAAATATTAGCAGCTTATAGCCGATTGCCACTCTGTAACAAAAATATTTTGTAAAAATGCGATTCTTATTTTTCCAACCACTGTCATGTATCAAGTAAGATACTATCTTCACTGCGTATTACTGTATGAAAACTTCCTTTTCACATGACCTTTCGATATGTGTATTATAAAATGGTGAAGACTGACGATACACTCTGTACAAGTCGTAATAAACTTCTGTTCTGTTCTGTTCTAGTATACAAACCTATTTACTCAATAACGCAAATGTAACTGTTCTGTTCTGGTATACTGACCTATTAACCCAAATAAAGGAAATGTAACGGTCCAATGACTTATCAAATTAATATGCCAGGTTTTCTGACCGTTATCAGGTTTTAAAACACAAGTGTGATTTGTCTATGGATAAACGCAACAAGGTAGATTTCTGATAAAGATGCAAGTGCCCGAAAATGTAGTCATTAATTATTGGGAAAAATCTGGCTGTTCAAAAAAATACGAGTCCCACAAATTATTATTTTAGCTGTAAAAGAGGGTGTCCAAAACATATAGTGTCCAAAAACTTCGGGTAATTACGGTATTTATAAATGGTGACGTTTCGCTTATTTAAGTACTTATGACCGTAATGTCCTAAATACACCCTACAGTTAGATGTTTCAATTACTCAGCCGAATGTTTGTAGTCTGGGAACTTACAGGATTGAGTCGGAAGAGTCGGATAAGTTTAAACTGCCGGCTAAACAATTGGAGATCGGGAATGCGTGATTTAGATTTGAAAGAAAAAGTCTTTGCTGAGTAAAAACAGGCCAAACAAGTATCTGTTACGAATGGTTAAGCGGGGTTTAAATGACTTGGCATAATACAGTCTGAAATAAATTACCATTGTAAAAAAAGGTTAGGGTGTTTATTACCCTTATGAAATTATTGTCTCTATCTGGTATCGATTTAAATTTCTTTTGTTCAGTTTTGTGTATTTAGCAGATACTATGTCATTTGATATCGGCGTGCACTCAAAAGTCAAAATTTGCAAACGTTACTTTACTTTTCCATTGTTGTATTTTGAATACTGTGGATATACAGACTATCAGTTTGTTCGAAACCTAATACATTAAGCAAAATTGGTATTTTCAGAAAACGGCCTGGTTTGTTTGCTAATAATAAATTGCAGGTGTTCATTAAGATTGAAGTACATGTAAAATAATTATTCGAATGGCTTAACTGTCCTACGGATATGCAATTGACACACACATTCAATTCAAATGGTCCACATGTTGGTTATAAATCTTCGATTTCTGTTCTGTTATTAATTGAATGAATTTCTTCGACCTTGATTGCGCAGTTAAACTTATAAAGTTTTTTTATATAGAATATTAGTCATGTCCCTGCGTGTTTATTAATTGAGTGAATGAATTTTTATCATGCACGCCGTTTACCATGATTTACTTTAATTGTTCATGTTCGAATGCACAGTTTGATATTCTACAGGTTGCACACTTGTTAATGTGTTTAACTGTTTTACATAATTATGTCGCATTACTCATACCGTAACCAATTAAAACCAGTTTGTTTACGCATGTTTTGTTTGATGGATACTGACAAATAGTCTTTATTTTGCTAACAATTGACATCCTTGATTTCATTAAGGTTTATCGAATATGTTCCGAACAAGGCATTCATTAGAGTGACATAATAATTATAACATGTTACATGCAATACATAACTGTCTTTAAATATATTAGCACCATACTGTTAAACCGTTATAGAAAGGAGAGCAAACGGATGGGTTCCAGGAGTACGATGCGACCTCATATGACTCATTGTAACAGTAATACTATGTCAAGACATGTTGTGCGAATAAATGTGCCAGACAGTCTCCTAGACAGTCTGTGAACATGTCAGACATTCCCGGACAGTCTACGACGGTGTCAAACAGTGTCTTTGACATTCTAGGAACATGCCAGACACTCCCAGACAGTTTACAACGGTGCAAGACAGTCTCCTGGACAGTCTGTGAACATGCCAGGCACTCACATACAGTCTACGACGGTACCAGACAGTCTCCTAGTCTGTGAACATGCCAGACACTCCCAGAAGTCTATGACGGTGCCAGACAGTCTCCTAGACAGTCTGTGAACATGCAAAACACGTCAAGACAGCCTAAGACGGTGCAAGACAGTCTCCTAGACATTCTGTGAACATGCCACACATGTCCGCAGTTTTTGGCAAAGTCGAGAATCAGTCTGATTCGGATCCTGTCTGTATTTTTATTTATTTTTTTATATTATATCTTATTGGTTTATAGAATACCGTGTTTAATTGAGAGCCATAACTAAGTTATCAAGTTTGCGATGTTTATATGATTGAACTTTTCGCGTCGTACACATACTCGGCCGATCACACACCACCGTACGTGCAGATGGCTAGTAGAAGACATGATTGCATAAGTGCAGACCATGGCGTGTACCCAGACAATGCGAAAAAATAGATTTTTGACCAAACGTCTCCCCCGAACTGTTAGCCTTAATTAATTTATGGAACATAACAAAAACTTCATTAAAACACTACTGCCTCTAGTGCTTACCACTAAACCCCCTTTGGAACATTTTTTTATGTCCCCCAGTCTATACTGGGGGACATATTGTTTTTGCTCTGTCTGTTGGTTTGTGTGTTGGTTTGTTTGAGTCAAACTTTAACATTGGCCATAACTTTTGCAATATTGAAGATATTAACTTGATATTTGGCATGCATGTGTATCTCATGGAGCTGCACATTTTAAGTGGTGAAAGGTCAAGGTCATCCTTCAAGGTCAAAGGTAAAATATATGGTTAAAATCGCTCATTCATTAAACACTATTATTTCTTTCACATACTTCATATCTCATATGCATATCTACTCATACAGCTGAACGTTGAAATAGTGAATTCGTAACTTCAAGGTCATCCATCTAGGTCATAGGTCACGTTCTTCTACAAACTCGAATACTTCAACATTGGCCAAAACTGTTCAACCGTTTAAGAGAGCAACTTTATATTTGGCATGCATGTGCACCTATTGGAGCTCAACATTTTCATTGGTGGCAGGTCAAGATCATCCTTCAAGGTTAAAGGTTAAATATTTTAACATAAGCCATAAATTTTGAACTATTGCAAATAGCAACTTCATATTTGGTATGTATGTGTAACTTATGGAGCTGCACATGTTAAGGGGTACAATGTTAAGGTCAAGGTCATCATGAAAGGTCAAAGGTCAATTACAAAGGGCAAAATCTGTTATTTTAAATATGCCAAAACGTCAGTTCCACATTGACACAAGAAACATGGACTGTATGGACACATGTGTCTCAGCAACCTTCCATAGCGACCATGACTGGACCTCATGTAACTTGAAGTTCTAGTTGGTTTCAGGTAATTAAGTGACATATTGGAAAGAGTTATTGCAAAATGATATATGAATAATTGACATTACCTGTTTGAAGTATGTCCTTCCATCTTTTTGTTACCTACCTCGGTTGTAACTCTGCTGTTTTGTAACTATTTCTATCACAGTCACTTTTATTTTTACTATGAAAGAGTTGTCTAGAACCATTGATAGTGCAGAGAAGATGTCTGAGAGATGTGTTTGATCTGACCTTGCATAGATCTAAACATTGCATGGAAATTATTGTGTGATGAAAATAAGCATTTGATATATGTATACCGTATACGATTGTGTAAATAATTACATTATAATTATGCTATATAGCACTTATTATTACAAAATGTCATTCTTGCTTATAAATGCTTGGTATTTTGGGCCGGAGTCCTTAATCTTTAATAAAATGTTATCATTGTCATCGTTGTCCTTTGCATTGACAGTTTAGTACAGTCAATGACATTTCCAATGCCAGTAATCATAAGAAGGCCAGGGTACCTACTGGGGGGCATAGTGTTTCACAAACACATCTTGTTTCATTTTGTTTTTTGAAGTTTATTTCATTTGTTTGAGATTCGTTTTCATCTCGGACGAGGAATCGAGTATTGGGCGCTTCGCATCTGAACGTTGTTTCAATGTTTCAATGTTCTGTTGCAAGATTGCATATAGTGAATGCATTTATTCGAACGATGTACATGTATATAAATAATAATATAAACTTCAAATATAATATTTACCATATTTACGACTCAGTCTTGCTGAAACATTGTCAGAATGTTAATAATATATAGGCTATGATTGAATCTGGGTCAAATTGGGGCAAATATAGGTCACAAGATCAAGTCTTGGACAATTGGCTACCTTGAACTAAGATGAGCGCTGTTTTTGCCATCAAGGCCCTCCTCTTATTATACTGTTCTTAATAACAACTGAGAAGGATTAAATGTATATATTTTGATATCAATGCGTTTGTATGTATATGACATGCAAAACAAACAAACATTTACCAAAGTAATACATGTTTTGAACTAATGATATTTTTTATCCATAACTATATAACAATTGTGTTGGCTCTAAGTACTTCGTTCCAATATGTCTCTTGTTTTGATATAACATTACTTAACAATTAATTGAACTTATAGCGATACGTGTGATCCCTACATAAATATAGTATCGAACATTTTCTCAAGCACTACCGTGGGAGTGTGTGCTATACTGTGCAATGAAGAATAAGGCCGAATACTTTTCATGTTTAGTTTTATTTCATGTTATTGCATAAGGACGTAACAATCATAAACATGATACCCCGTGTGATACTTACATTGTCCGATATCAGGTTGTAAAGGCATATCATAACAATGTTAGTTGCAGATGATTTTGTGGGAATGTTTTGTTGAATAAAATATGCAAAATGTTCATATTGTATTATATTTCTGTTGCCTTTACAAGTTGTTTCACTTTAATCACCTTTAGTATAATTAGCTTATTTTCCGAAATTTTAGTTCACAACAACGATGGTCACTTTGTATTTGACTTCCAAAGGCATGTTACCTGTTGACTTTTCAATTAAAGGCAACACATACAACAAAACGATAAACCTAGAAATAATTAACATAAAAAGTCACCGCCTTGACAATGTGAATGGAGAAATTATATATTGAGTTGCGCTCTGAGAAAAAGTGGTTTAATGCATGTGCGTAAAGTGTCGTCCAAGATTAGCCTGTGCAGTCCTCACAGGCAAATCAGAGTCGATACTTTCCGCTTTTATTGTATTGTTCGTTTTAAAAATGTCTCTTCTATGCGAAATCCAGTTGTGGCGGAAATATCGTCCCTCATTAGCGGATATGTTATTGCTTCATCTGAATCAAGCTGGGGGAAGCATCTGAAAATGCCATTGAACATACTGATTTCGTATTCGTTTTAGAACTTTGACACTGCAAAATACTGTGCGGTCATTGACTGTTTTCTTTAAAACCTTTCCAGATAGAGGACAGAAATTACAAGCATTAACAATACATGTATTGATAAACTGAAAACCACTTATTATTTATTTATTTATTAATTTATTTATTTATTTATTTATTTATTTATTTATTGCACTCCTATATTTTTTGTTACATAAAATCAATAATATTTTCATCGGCTTTCTGTCTGGTTGTACTAGCATTCAACGTTCAAATGTGAAGGCGAAACAAAATACTAAAAGCAATTCGAACAGGTAAATGAGTTTAGGCGAATCTCTGTAATTGACATAATTAAGTCACATGACGAATGTTTTAAGCGTAATCGGACTATTAAAAATGTGGGCTTAGCATATATTCATGTGCACACAAATAGAAGTAATCACAGATGAACCCCTCTCTTTATATTTATACAACACACATTCATCTAGTAATGCGTTATGTTTTTTTTATTATACATAATTCGAACCTATGAAACATAATAAAAGCATTTTTGTTCAGTTTATTATCGGAAAATTATACCGACCGTCTTTTAATACAGATACAAATCGCCTGGCTAATTCCAATAGCAGGTGCGCATGATTCGAAGCTCATATACTCTTCTGCACAACGCATCGTCAACCATACCTCGTCGAACTGTAGCCATGGAGGGCAACTACGAGCATTTCCGATCTAAAAATGCATTAATGTTAGGTGTAAAACTTTGGCAAATTATTTCGCCAATTCTAATAACACTAGGGAGCATTGGGAACGTGCTTACAATAATAATATCATCGCGATCACGGTTTAGAAACAATACATCGACCATATACCTGTTAGCTTTAGCAGCGTTTGACCTTTGTATGTTGTACGTAGGACTCCTGCGTCAGTGGATTAAGTACACGTTCGATGTCGATATTCGGCACCAGTCTGCTGTAAATTGCAAGGTACACTGGTGGCTAATGTACACAGTTGCGGATTGCACGGTGTGGGTTCTGACTGCCATCACGGTTGAACGACTTTTGGCCACACTCATGCCACATCGAAGCAAGAGCATTTGCAATATCAAAATAGCTAAAATTGTACTTGTGGTCTTGACATGCACCGCTCTTGTCGTCAACTGTCATTTGCTGTACGGCTTTGGTCCTTTAAAATTGGACATGGGAAATACCACACTCACGTTACCTTGTGTTCCGATCAACGAGCAGTATGAGAAGTTTTTCAGTGATGTTTGGAGTTGGATAGACCTGTGCAAGTACTCGCTAGTGCCGTTTGCTCTTCTGTTAAGTGGAAACGCGTGTATCGTTTGTACGATTTTCATAAACAAAAGAAAATTCAAAACTCAGATACACCCATCCGGAACAAATCCCAGCTCGCAGCAAGGTGAAAGGTTGTCTAACATGTCATTGCTATTGGTAGGCCTGAACATTATGTTCATAGTGTGTACGCTACCGGTGTGCGTCTATTTTATCGGCGAACCTTACTGGATTCCAAAGGACATACCGAGAGCAATCCAACTTCAGGATCCATGGTGGGCGTTTGTAAATTTGCTCATGTACACCAACAGTTGCTTAAACTTTATTCTGTACTGCTTTACTGGCTCAATGTTTAGGAGTGAGGTACGACGACTATTTACCAGCTGTTAACTTGCAAGGATTGGCACATTGAGCGTTATCGAACAACCGTCTTCGCAAAGAACGGCTTGATCGATTATTGTATAAATGTAAAAATAAATAAATAAAATAACACATTATTTTGAGCTTATTCAGATTGAAACATGTTTTTGTAACTTCGATAACGAGATTATCAGATTTAAATGCTACTTTTGACAAAAATCACCAACAACAAAATACTTAAATAGTTTTTCCAGAAGAAAATGTAATACTTAAAATATGTAATGGCTTCAATTTATTCAAACAGGCTGAATTGTTTTTATGAAGTGCGTGGCACGATTTTGAGCATAATCAGAGACACAGTAACGCAGAAAAGAACCGAATATATTATACAAGCATTAACTTGATCTTATGTTTATAAAATCGTGTTTGAATGTTCGTACATATGTCACTTCAAGTGTTTTTTTCTTCTTTAAAGAGTATGTTTTTAATTAGAGGTGCAATTCACGTAGTATATTTCTTATTAAATTGTTATCTATATTAATCAGTATAATTTCTTATTAAACGAACAAAAACAACAACAAAAAACTAATTTATCGAATATTGAATATTTGTCATATATGTTATTTTCAAAGACACAATATTGTCCAGCGTTATATTTTGCTTAAAATGCTTAATAATATCGAACACGTTAGACATAATGTTGTTGAAGTTCCTACTATTCATGTTTTTACATTTTCTAGAGAAATATTTATATTCAAATCTATAAAAATGTCACTTTAATATTACGAAAATGTAATATATTAAACTTAAGATATTTAATGTTGTCATTGAATCAGTTCTTATTGACTGTTGACATGTTGTTCAATTGCGTAATTTAGTTTTATGTTGTAAATGTTGTACATATTGTTGTAAGTACGTGATGTGCGTTTAATAAATCAAACTAAAATATAATAAACGAAGTGTGTAAATAAGTGCTCATATTAAATATTACATTCATTAATAAACGAAATGAAACTTAAGTTTCAGCTTCATTTGCGGTAGAAACACCTGGTTGTATCACATGGTCATTCATTTATGACAAGGACCCACTTGCCGAACAATACGACACAGCACAAAAGCACAACACACATTTATCCGATATAATATAGATTAACTGAAAACAACATATTACTTATTTATTTCACACTTATATTTTGCAAAACATTAATTCAATAATATTTATATCAGGTTCTGTTTGTAGTAATATAAAACGTAAAAATGTAAAGGCGAAACAAATAACTGAAAGCTATTCGAACATGTTAGGATTTGAGGCGGATCTCTATATGAGACTTTATCCAGTAAATGACAATACTTTATCAGTACAAACATAGTAGATTATGGCAAATACTTCAATTAATTGCTGACATTTTAATGGATCATGCCTTCATTGATGCCAATGATAGTTATTTTAAAACCGTTCAGGAAATACGTTACACTTAAACAGTAGTTTTAAACGAATTCAATCTATATAATTAAAAAAGATGGACAAGGCAACCTTTTTGAGCATAATGAAAGCAACAGTAACGTAGAAAAGAACCGCATATATTAAACAAGAATTTAATTGATCTTTTGTATAATGAATCTTGTTTGAATGTTCGTACATGTGTCACTTGAACGTTTTTTTTGGTTGTTTAAGAATGTGTTTTTAATCATAGGTGCAATAAACTTTCCATTTATATAGAGCAAGATATTTTTTATTAAATTGTTATCTACATACATTAGTATAATGTCTTATCAAAGGAACAAATACAACAACAACAACAAAAAAACTAATTTATCGAATGTTGAATATTGTTTATATATGTTATTTTCAAAGAAACAATTGCGCCTCGTGTTATATTTTGCTTGAAATGCTTCATAATATCGAACAGGTTTGACAAAATGTTATCAAAGTTACTTCCATTCATGTTTTCACATTTTGTAGAGAAATATTGTTATTCAAAACTATAAATATGTTACTTTTAGTGTATGAAAGCGTAATATATTACAGTTAAGATATGTAATGTTGTCGTTGAATAAGTTCTAATTAATTGTTGACATGTTGTTCAATTGCTTATTTGTATCGTATGTTTTATATTGTTGTAAGTACTTGATGTCCGTTTAATAAATAAAAATAAAAATATAACGAATGGCTTGTGTAAATAAGTGCTCGTATTTAGTATAACATTCATAAATGATCGAAGTGAAACTTAATGTTCAGCTTCATCTGCGGTAGATACACCTGGTTGTATCACGTGGTCGTTCAAACAATACGACACAGCACAATAGCAGGCGACACAACACACATTTATCCGACCATCATCCCGCATTAACGATATAACACCCAATTTGATGGGCACCGCACTGCATTGCGAATCATATGAAAATTCTGTTTGGATTGTGTTATTCGTTACCAACGTGCTGCAACATACGTGCGCCTTTGTGATAATTTAAATCATTGGGTGACACATACTAATAGATTTATTGCATCTGTCGTTACTTGATAAATGTTAATCACTTAAACTCGTGTGTATAAATGAAAACCCATCCATTTAGTATAATTTTTATTCAAAGTCTTATCGCTTTATAGTTTTTACAGTACAACTTAACACTAGTAATTACGCTAGCAATTGCACCAGTTATCACAGTGGCAATTCAACAAGACGAAAGTAATAAGCGCTAAACGTGTTGGAAGGCT
The DNA here is from genome assembly GCA_007657795.1 of Dreissena rostriformis. Taxonomy (NCBI): domain Eukaryota; kingdom Metazoa; phylum Mollusca; class Bivalvia; order Myida; family Dreissenidae; genus Dreissena; species Dreissena rostriformis. The sequence continues at coordinate 19,363 of VMBQ01002558.1, read as the reverse complement.
TGACGCAACCCCACTGGGAGCATTCCTTTGATCTCCCCCAAAGACACAAAGTACTGTTTCTAGTCCCAGGAAACGGACTCGAGAGCATTTATATAAGCCTACGGCTTTCGATGCAATCGAGCTAAAATAAATAGGTTTAAACTTACATAAAGTTAATCAAATGTGACGTGACAAAATGTAATGTGTCATTGATATAAAGCGGGGAACCAGATATATCGGGATTTTTAAACTCCAAGTCATAAGTTGACTATTAAACCACTGACTATTTTACCCTAAAAAGCCCTGTCTCTGCGAGTCAATAAAACACCAGAAGGCTAGTTTTGTGTGAATAAGCAAATCGATGCATGGTTAATTTCATTTGATAGATTAGTAATCTTTAATGTATTTAAATATATCAAAGAATCTTTAGTTATAAGAAATACAATCCTAAATAATAATAATAATTATAATAATAATAATAATAATAATAATAAAAATAATAATAATAATAATAATAATAATAATAATAATAATAATAATAATAATAATAATAATAATAATAATAATAAT
>VMBQ01002558.1:7518-17525 GCA_007657795.1 Dreissena rostriformis | reverse complement strand
ATATATATATATGTATGTATATCCAGAAGAAACGGAAGACACGTTACACTAATATACGTACGTAAATTGTGTATGACTTCATTTGGTGTAAATGAGTGAAATTTGAGTGAAATTTCGCTTAATGTATTCGAAAGAAAAAATAATGAAATATCACGTGTTTGTACGTTTAAAACAAAATGCCATATTCCAACTTTCACGCATTAATGATCTGGGAACATTAATGTATATCTCGTGCTTTCCGGTGCATTAAACGGAAAAATTAAAGATAAAACAATGGTAGTCTTTTGTTCCAACATTGAAAGCAACACATTGATATTTTTCAATGTGTAACTGTAACACATCAGGTTATATAGAAATAAAAACACAAATCAATATGCACGAGCGTTTCATAAAAACGTATTTAAAACTTGATAACACAAATCTGAAGCTTCAAGCCAACGATATACAATTTACAGGAAATACTATCAGCTATTATCAGACAAGTTCACACGCCGGCAAACCAGCATACACAAGCTATCAGCTTTAGGAATAATACGCTGGAATGAAACTACATAAGGATCAAAATCCCTTTACCGTGTACCGCCCTAGCGGAAACGTAGATAGAATCATTTAAACAAATATATGAAAAATCGCATCCAGGAAAATGTGCATCATGAAACTCGTCTTTATTTTTGTTCTTCATGAGAATAATGTTCTAAATATTCAAACGCGGGGTTCTAAATAAATGGTCGTGTAAACATTTGTAATAGCTTTAAACATTACTATCAATTTGAATGTTTTAAGGATGTAAAAACATGAGGAAAAAATAATCAACCGATTCACGTGTTCTAAATTTCAACCATTACATGATCGTGTGAAAGCTCAAAATCATTTTTGGGGTATACAAATGTCTTCAATACTTGTAATTCAGAACTTTTGTAATACTTATCCGCAATACTGCAAAATATATGAGCTTGGTTCTGGAAAAACGGGGGTTAATGCATCTGCGTAGTGTCCACCTAGACTGGAATTTCGTTTATAATATATTTTTTTGTTAAGCGAAACATTCCATACAAGCGAAAGTTTCGTCCCTGATTAGCCTGTGTGGACTAGCACACACTAATATGAGACGACACTTTACGCACCGGCCTTAAGTGCTGTTTCCCAGAGCGCGTCTCATATGATTTACTGAATCAGTATTGGAGTAAAAGTGTGACTTACTTTTGCACATCGGTTCCCTTGGCAACCAGTGGCCCTCATTACACCACGCCCTTTCAATACCGAGTGCCGGGGACGCGTCGTCACCGCAATGTATCTTTACCGCCGCACCATGGGGGAGTCCAGTGTTCGATTCTCGACCGGCGGGCAGTGCATAAGCGGAACCGGTTCCGGTTGAATATCGACCCGATTGATATAGTGTGAAATTGGCACTTAACTGTGGGCAGCGCAAAGGCCTAAGTGTTTTGGTCGTTGTGGGTGTGGTGTTTGTTGTAGATGTTGTGGTAGTTTTGGGTGTTGTGGTTGTTACAGGTGTGGTGTTTGTTGTTGGTGAGGTGGTTGTTGTAGATGTGGTGGTTTCTGTTGGTTTGGTGGTTGTTGTATATGTGGTGGTTTCTGTTGGTTCGGTGGTTGTAGTGGGTGTGGTGATTGTTTTAGGTGTGGTGGTTGTTATAGGTGTGGTAGTTGTTGTAAGTGTGGTTGTTGTTGTGGCTGTGGTGGTTGTAGCGCAAATGAAGTCGGTTGACGTCCATTCGCCGTCAACACACGTGACATACGACGTCGTTCCACGCTTATCGAAGCCTGTGTTACATTTGTAATGAGCAACAGTCTGGTGTGGAAATGTTATGTAGGGCGTGATTCGTTCGGACGCTGCGGCATTCTCAACCATAGGGGGCGCTCCGCATCGTTTATATTCTAAAATTGAAACGTGCTCTGTGAAAACGGGTCTTTATTCATATGCGTACAGTTTTGTCCCAGATTAGCCTTTGCACTCAGCAAAGATATTCATATAGTCTAATAAAATTACAACTACGGAGAAGCATGTTATTGCTTGTTTTGTGGATATGATGTATGCCATTCAACTATGTTATTGCGAGATCGAGTTATACCAGAAAAAAGAGATATATTTGATGTAAAAGACAAACACAAAGATGATTCAAATAATGCTATACAAAACACATAATTCCAACATATCGATACCTTGACAATCCGGAATTGTTGGGCTCCAATTTTCGGCGCTGCACAAATGGTTGCTGACTTTTAACACAGCATCTCCTTGACGGTCCTTGTTACATACCACCCGGATCTTCGTGTCGACAAGCACCCGCTCTCCAGCGTTGTAGCTGGTCTTTCCGGAAGCAGTTCGCCCGTAAAACGGTCGGTAACTCGCCCTGCTGAACTGCGAACCCGATGGGATCACACAGTCTGAGGAAAGAATGTGAGAGCCTTGCTCTGGGAAAACGGAATTTAATGCAACTGCGTAAAATGTCAACCCAGATAAGCCTGTGCTGTCCTGACAGGCTTATTAGGGGCGAGAGTTGCGGCCTAAACTGGACTTTCGTTAAGAAAAGACTTCCTTGAAACAAAAGGTACCATAATGCGGAAAGTGCCGCCCCTCATTAACCTCCTGTGCGGTCTGCACATACTAATCCACGACGACACTTGACGCACACGCATTTAACCCCGTTTCCCCAGAGCGAAACTCGTATATACATGTACGCAAAATAACAAAACGGTATGATTGGTACGCTATATTTAAGGAGGTGAAGTGATTTTTTTCGCCTGAATGGAACACGCCAAAGAGAAGCAACATATATTCGTCCACTTGTGACGTAATTCATTGGCTTCAAGAGGCGGGGCCCTTCTTCAATCCACCTTCAGTCAAATGAAATAATGTGAAGAAGACATTCCACGATAAAATCTTAATATATGACACTTGTGACCATGTTCGGAAACGCAAACTTTAACGTCATTTTGGTTAATGCTGCGCGCACGTCAATATTTTAAGCGCCTTTGAACGTGCACTCTTGTATGAAAAGGGCGCTATATAAATCCGGTATAATAATAATACAATGTTGAACATTCACAAAACAACCTTTTAACAATGAAGTCAAGAGTAAATCGTCTATTTTGCAGTGCATTATTGCTAAATTAAGCTTATTATAAATAAACAGTTTGTTTTTTTAACTTGTTAATTAATTAATTGTTTACAAACTCCACTTAATCCTATGAACATATTTCTTTTTTGTTCAAGTAACAAAATACAACACTTACTAAAAAAAAACAAAACACACACAATTGGTGTTGACAGCCAACTTTATGTACATATTGATCTCTTTGATCTGTATTGTGATATAAAATACTCACCATTTTTTGTAGTTATTTCTTTATTTTCTTCTTTTATCGACGTCATCGTTGCCTCATGTGTTGTTTTTGTGGTGGCCGTAGTCGTTGTCGGCCTAGGTGTGGTGGTTGTTGTAGGTGTGGTGGTTGTTATAGGTGTGGTGGTTGTTTTGGGTGGGGTGGTTGTTGTAGATGTGATGGTTGCTGTTGGTGTGGTGGTTGTTGTGGGTGTAGTGGTTCTTATAGGTGTGGCAGTGGTTTTAAGTGTGGTTGTTGATGTGGCTGTGGTGTTTGTAACGCAAATGACGTCGGCTGACGTCCATTTGCCGTCAACGCACGTGGCGTACGACGTCGTTCCACGTTTATCAAAGCCTGCGTTACATTTGTAATGTACAACAGTCTGGTGGGGAAATGTTATGTAGGGTGTGATTCTTTCGGACGCTGCGGCATTCTCAACCCTAGGTGGCGCTTCGCACCGTGCATATTCTGAAATTGAGCGATGCTCTGTGAAAACAGGGCTTAATGCATGTGCGCAAAGTGTTTTGGTTAAGCTGTATGTCATTCTAGTGGGTTATTGCGAGATCGATTTAAACCAGCTAAAAGTTACAGATACAGATATAAGAAGGACAAACAAGAAAGATGATTAAAAACTGGTTAAAAAACGCATTATTTCAACATAATTTATCCATACCTTGGCAAACCGGAAGTGCTGACCTCCAATTTCCGGCGTTGCACGCATGTGTACTGACATTTAACACAGCATCCCCTTGACGGTCCTTGTTGCATACCACCCGGATCCACGTGCCGTCACGCAGCCGCTCTCCGGCATTGTAGTGGGTCTTTCCGGAATCAGTTTTCCCGTGATACGGCTGGTAACTCGCCCTGCTGAACTGCGATCCCGATGGGATCAAACAGTCTGAGTGAAAATAAATATAAAACCGTAAAAAAAAACGTAAAAAAAGTAAAATTTCGGATTTATTATGTTAATGAAGTATGGAAGTATTCCGGACAGCGCTTCATGTAAACTACTATAACGAAGCAAACGCTGCAAGAACTTTGGCCAAACGTATGACCTGGTTACTGTGTCGACTTCCCGTGCCTCGATCATCTTTTCCCCACACTTAAGATGTGTAAAAAAATAATATCAAATGTAAATAAAAATAAAGAAAAAAAATCATCGCGTTCATTATCGTTCTCCAGAGATAACTACAATATCTTTTGTATCTTTTTACTTATGGCAGAGTCTTAAGTGACATTAGTACCCGAAACAAGACATCAGTTGCTGACAGAGTCCTTATAATTTAGTTCTATATTTTAAAATGTGTGAAGTTCAAGCAAGATTGAGTAAAAACAGCAGGTAAGCATCGATAAAACATTATGAAAATTCCTATCAACCTTCGAGTGTACAGCTGTATCACATAATTCGTTTGAGCCTCGCTCTGAGATAACGGAGCTTAATGTATTGGCGTACAGTTTTTCGTCCCATATTAGCATGTGCAGACCGCACAGGTTAATCAGGGACGTCACTTTCTACTTGTATGGTATTTTTCGTTTAAAGGAAGTCTCTCATTAGCGAAAATCCAGTTTAGGCGAAAAGTCTCGTCTGTAATTTCACATGCATTAAACCCCGTTTTTCCAGAGCGAGGCACATTTTTAAAGTGAAATACTAAACTTTCTTACCTTCCGCTAAAATCGTCCAAGCACAGGCTAGAGCGATTATCAACTGTCCCCACATGTTGTTAAACTGTTTGAGGTTAAATGACTGACACAGTTTCGCTCATGTTTTATATACGGACCGAATGCATCATTCCAAAGTGTTTGTCGCTACGTCAAGTGTTGCTCTTTAACATAAGTATGCTTTATCTTGATGAAGAACACTCGGAGTAAATATGAACTTCGTTCCGAAAACACTGGGCTTTATGCGTATGCGTGAAGTGTCATCCAATATTAGCCTATGCAGTCCACACAAGCTAATCTGGAACGACACTTTCCGTTTAAACTGGATTTTCCTTGGGAAGAAGAGACTTTCTTTAACCAAAAAAATCAATAAAGCGGAAAGTGTCGTCTCTGATTAGCCTTTGCGGATTGTACATGCTAATATGGGAAGATACTTTACTTACATGCTTTTAGCCCCGTTTTCCCAGAACGAGGCTCATATGTTTACTTCGAATAACAATATACACTTGACAAACTTATTTTTAGAAGTGTTATAGCGTCTTACTCATCCTGATTTCATTGAACATCCGTTATTAAAAGTGTTTCAGACATTGCTGAACAAATGACCTATGGTTCATAGTTCATAGATACAATTAATCCTAGTTTGTCCTGAATTGTCCAGACGCCTCTTTAACGTGTTTTCAGAATTGCGCGATTTGAACGTGGTTGCCAGATTCTGGTTACGCAGATGACAATACCCTTTCTTTCTCTGATAAAAATTTGGATACAGTAAAACATACATTAGAAAATGATAGCATGGCATTAATTCAATGGTTCTCGGATAACAAAATGGAAGCAAATCCTGATAAATTTCAAGCAATATCACTTGGTAAGAAAACACATGATTCTGATATTTCTTTTACTTTGGACGGCTCTGAAATTAAGTGTGACGAGGAAGTAAAACTACTGGGTATCACCATAGACTTAACTTTAACTTTGATACTCATATTTCCAATATTTGTAGAAAAGCATCAAGACAATTAAATGTGTTTAAAAGACTAGGGAACAAACTATGTAAATTAGGGAAGATAAACATTTACTACTCATTTAATATGTCAAATTTTAATTATTGTCCGTTAACATGGCATTTCTGAGGCAAAGTCAACACTCAAAAAATTGAGAAAATACAAGAGCGTGCACTTCGTTTCATCTACTCAGATTATATTTCTTCATATTGTGAACTATTATCCAAATCTAAATTACCATCTTTGAATGTACGTCGCTTAATATCTATAGCTTTAGATTCTGTCAAAATAATAAATAGAGACACACCTTCATACTTACATGACTCGTTAACTGTTAAACAGACTTCATATTCTTTCAGGTACTCCAATACTGCTGTGATACCCAAGGTAAGGACCACAAGATACGGCATCAGCTCTTTCCGCTTCAGCGCGGCCAAGCTTTGGAATTCTCTACCGCAAAACTTCAGAGACCAATCGAACTACAATTGCTTCCGAAGTTTGTTCAGCGCATGGAGTGGAGAGAGTTGCGCTTGTTCTTGCTGTTCCGCAGCTACACAGCCTTATTTATTTAGTTGTAGCTTTGTTTGCATTTGCATTTAGTGTTATTTGCACTGCTTTTTTTTTATTTATTTGTGCTTGCATTTTACTTGTTTTTTTTTTCTGTTTGCTTTGTTTTTATGTGTAGTATCATCCCTTTCCCGTCTCTATTACCCTAAGAGCGTGAGACCTTTTGTTTTTGCATTATTTGTGTGCATGTAATTGCTGCTTTTCATGTTTAAGTTGCGCTTGTTCTTGCTGTTCCGCAGCTACATAGCCTTATTTATTTAGTTGTAGTTTTGTTTGCATTTAGTTTTATGTGCACTGCTCTTTATTTATGTTTTCTTGCATTTTCCTTGTTTGCTTCTGTTTGCTTTGTTTTTATGTGTAGTTATCATCCCTTTCCCGTCTCTATTACCCTAAGAGCGGGAGTCCTTTTGTTTTGCATAATTTGTGTGCAAGGTATTCCTACTTTTCATGTTTTAACTATGAAATATATTCCAATTTGTGTCATGCACTTGTGAGGAAGTTGCTGATCAGTTCTTTCCAAATCTGATTTTGGGGAATATATGTGTTTAGACTTTTCTTACTTGTCGCACTTTTGTGCTTATTTTCATTTTCAGTTTCTTGTGTATTTCGTTTTATTGCAGTTTTTAGACCTAGGTCAAGATCAGCAACTTCAACACAAATTTTAATTTAATTTATTATTTCTTCCAATTATATTTGTGATGTTTGTAGTCTGCAAGTTCTTTTAATTTTGTCTCTGTATGAATATATTTGTTTTTAAATACCTCATGTCTTAAAAGTCTATAGGATTGATTATGTATCATTTAATGCTGATGTATGTTTATAAATATGCATGTTATTTATTGTTATTATTGTAGTGGTCGGTTAATAGCTATTCATAGCTTATGTTTCTTTGTTACACGTGTACCGACTTAAAATAAAATTTGATTTGATTTGATTTGATTTGAATCATCGTTTGTACTGAATTTGTCCAGACGCCACTTCCTAAGTTTGATCAAAAAGCTTCTTGGCCATATATTGTCGTCGGGACATAATTAAATGTATTCACGTGTATCATTGTTTCAATTATAAATAACGGAATGCAATTGTTTTGTTGATATGTTATATACGTACTCCCCAATATGATCCTAAATATAAGACATATTAAACATGCATGAAATAGTATAAGCATTACTGAAATCAACTACTTATTGAGAAACCTTCAAGATACAAAATGCAATTATGTCCGTCTGATGTTTTATTGAGACGGGCTAAATAACCTTGACGATAGGAAGGATCTGAAGGGTGGAGAATCATGCTTTTCACACATGATATGTTTTCACATCTGTGGAAAATGTGGTTATTATCACACGTATATTCCAAACGTAGATAATAAATATAAACATCAGTGAAGTCGGTGAGCGAAACTATATTTTGTTGCGCAATGAAAACAATACGGTTCTCACGCAAACCCAGTGTTCTGACTCACACATGTTAACACCGAAAGCTAGACTCTTTTCTTGAGTGGAATGACAGAAATATACTGTTTGAACGAGAATTAGTAAAAACAACTTTACTTGTGAAATGTGTGTCAGGAAACAGCCTTTACATGAGTCTATTTTTTTCGCTAATCGCAGTTTAAGTGATCCGCTTAATATCAACTTCATAGTAATATCCGCTTCTTTAATGTTAACGGAGGTTGAGGCTTTCTTTATACATTAGCCCATAAATTACTTGTTTTCATTTCAATGTGAGGTCATATTTTATCACATGATTTAAACATATAAATACGTGTGGCTCTGAACGCATGTCGATATATCACTTGCCTTTTACAACCGATGTAATTAATTAGTATCATCGACAGTTAATTGAATATTATTATGAGATTTATGTTATTTCAAAACCCATTGTTCACACTGATGTATTCGTCGAGTTTTATAAGTTGATGTACTTTGAAAAAAATACAAACTACAAATGACGTCCCAATATCCTAGTGTGAAATCCAGACCCAGAGAGAGCAAACGAGTTTTCCTTCACTAAGAATCTTAACTTTCCCAGCAAAGCACGTGAAGATAAAAATAAACGAACCTGAACGCTTTTAAGTGCAATTTCGTCTGTGTTTATTTTGAAAGCCACCTGCCAAAACAAATCTTGAATTTGATTGCGTAATCGCCAGCAAACGAGAGCTTTTATTTCTCGGGCAAGCGTTTCAATTTCTAGGAAAAAGTTTGTTTTCTATGAAAGACGTGTGTAATCAGTTTCAAGTATGATAAGAAATAAAGTACATAGACTGCCTTGAATAATGCAGTGTTCTCATTATGCTGGCTAAATGTTCTAGGAATACTTGGAAATGCGGAAAGCAGCGCAATTGATAGTGTTTGTAAGTAGTGCATGTTCATAATACTAAATACTTTTTAACAACGAAAATACAAAAATACGAAATCCGAAGGTAATGCGCGTCAAAAATACAAATTATTCGTTGATCGCATGCTTAAATATTGTTTTAATTATATTTATATTTGTGTTATTGGGGGATTAGATATTAAAACAATATGACGAAAACAAAAACCAACTCTTTGAATTAATTGTTTTGTTACAGTAACGACTAACTATGTTTTTCTTTAAATTTTAAGTTAACAACCTGAATTTAACAGTTAATATAATTCGATGTGTTATTTATGGCTAATAAATGTCATGCTGTGCATCTCACCTTATGGGGAATTCCATGGAAAGACAAACTGATAATTTTACTCAACAATATTTAATTTCATATGAAATGTATATATTTGAAAAGTGCTCGAATGACGACCGTTTGTATACACATCATTGTGTTTAACAATTGAAAACGAATTAGTTCATCGTTATTCAGACCGATTTATAGTGACTTGTTCACATATTTTGGCATGTTTGGAATTTTGTCTTTAAATGCTTAAAATTGATGCATGTAAACATCGGAACTAAGGAACTGCAGTTTAAAACAAGAATAAAAAGAAAAAAAAGAAAAAAAGCAATCCACGCCTGGGTTCGAATCACTGACACTTGGAGTAAAAGTCTAGCGCTTAAACCACTCGGTCATCCGCACTACTATATTGCTGTGTGTCTTTTTTACTTTTTATAGTTTAGTTTAAACATATTTTATTTCCAAATTGACAATTACAAATAAATTACAATTCACACAAAGAAAAAATATAGAAAAAGGGTTGGACCTTAAGTTCTACAACATTATCGGGGGTCTTTCCCTTGAATATAAAGTTACATAGATAAAGGTGACTGTTTAAGATGTAAATATTAGTCGTCGTTTTGGAAATCTTAAGACAAAATACTTAAAAAAGATAGATGCAAATTCTACTTTGACTATAATGATAGAAATAATAATAATAATAATAGTAGTAGTAATAATAATAATAATAATAATAATAATAATAATAATAATAATAATAATAATAATAATAATAATAATTA